>JARVGS010002833.1:0-10197 GCA_031762315.1 Hypsolebias antenori
ATCTGGAGTAACGGCAGCCACGTGGCCGGCGCTCTGACTTACGGCAAAATCAAGTTACGAACGGGCCGTAGGAATGGAACCCGTTCGTAGCTCTGGGACCACCTGTATATGGTGGCAGCCATCTTGCATTTTGACATGACAACACAATTTCCGATGGTGACCTTTTGTACACTAGATGCAGCTACATGCCAAAAAAAAAGACGTCTGTATCTCACTTATTTTTCCAAGTTATCAAGCTCACAAGGTTCACATCTGTATATATGTGGCAGCAGCCAGCTTGGATTTGACATGGCAATCCAAAAAAATTGAGTGGGACCTTTCTTACACATAGATGCAGCCACACACCAAAATGGAAGTTGGTATCTCACTTATTTTTCAAGTCATCCAGCTCACATGGCGAACAAACAAACTGTATATTCATCTCCCCTTTTCACGCTGAGACACTGGACAATTATTTATATACCTGTCATGGGCACGTACTGTACGTGTACTAAATCATGCTTCAGCTCTTCTGCATTTTAACTTCTTTGTCAGTTCATTTATAATATTACTTTCTGTGACGTAGCTGTCACTCATCTCTCTGGTCATAATTAAAAAGGTGATGCATCTCATTGTGTCATCAGACGTGGTCAGCCAGACACCCTGAAGGCTTCTTGTCACAAGGAATGGCTAATTATAGTTCTCACAATAAATGTTTAGGGCAGGGTGCCAGGGCATGCTACTCTTCATAATAGTCTTCATTTATAACACAGACATCCACATTTCAATCTTGTGACTTGAAGCTGAGAGGCAAGAGCAAGTAATGATCACAATGTGCCTTGAATGCACTTTGTAGATTTATTTACTTCTGCCCTGGTTCTTTTTTTGGTATTGAGACTTATGTGTTTTCAGAAAAGATGGTTGAAGTATTTTCTTGCCCCCGGGCCTCATTCAGACACTGTTAAAAAAAAAAAACATAAAAAAGGGGGAAAAAAGATGTTGACTGTTGCCCGAGGAGGTATGGTTGTCATAAAAAAGCCAAGCTGGGATTTGTTGATGTCACTCAATAAATCAGTAGGAGTTTAATTACCAGCCTGGTGTGGAGGAGCCATGACAAGCTGAGTGTGTGTGAGCTGGTACCTCTGTGTGTGTGTGTGTGTGTGTGTGTGTGTGTGTGTGTGTGTGTGTGTGTGTGTGTGTGTGTGTGTGTGTGTGTGTGTCTGCAGGTGGAACCATGACAGGCACTAGCTCTGTGAGTTAGCATTCCTCCTGGGCCAGACTCTACCAAGCAAGCGCCTGACAGGGCAGAGCCACAAACTCACAATATGCATACAGGACTGCACCATTCTCTGCAGAGGAGGTGGTATAGATGATGAAGACCAAAGTGGCAGCTCAGGCTCTATACAAACACACCCACACACACACACACACACTCCCTTTTTTATGAACTGAGCTGGGTATGAGTTTGAAGTTTAATCTGTAACCCAGAGTCCAGTTTGCACCGACTGAACATCATCCTGACAAACATGATGGGTTCAGTATTTAAGCATTAATAAGATGCAAAAGAAGAAAACAAAACTGAAGTGTAACACATATATGATGTCTTGAGATTTAGGTGTGAATGCAAGTAAAGCTGAACTGAGTTGAGTACCTAAAAATAGAAAAAAAATAATAATTAAATGCTGCTAATTGTTAGTGTTTGAGCCAGGGGCGCCTCCAGAATGGTTTCATGTGGGGGCCACTAAAAATTCTGGGGTTGTGTTTTTAATATTAAATTAATTTCTATATTATGCTCATAACTGCTCAAAATCAAAGTTTGTATTCGTGTTTTTTGCCGTTCTAATAATCTAAAAACTTTTAACCAGTGTCCTGTGGGTAATGAAAATTTGGCTGTAGCATAGAGTGGGTAGAACTAAAACCTGCACAGCGACAGGTTCATGATAAGACAATACTGCGTACTGGTGAGTACCTACCTACTTGAAGTACCAGTATTATATTATTTTAAGAAGTGTTTGTTTTACTTAGGTTTATGCATTTATGAGAGTGGTTGAGTTGTGAAATATCAACTGTAAAGTAAACAAGCAGGGCACCGATGTCCCCCATCACTGAGGGGTTTCAAAGTGAATGTCTGTAGATTTTGATACGAGTGTTTTTCTTCACAGAACCCAGTTTTGAATGAAGAACTTTCTTATGCCTACATATGGCTACACACCAAAATGGAAGTTAGCACGTTTCTTATGTTTCAAGTTATCCAACTCACAAAGTTAACATATTAAATATATGGTGGCAGCCATCTTGGATTTTGACCTGACAATAGCCTTCGCAACAATTATATGTAAAGGGGACGTGCCCCGCTCACACTGAAAACATATTAATTTGGACCAACCCCCACCACCACCACCACACACACACAAACAAACGCACACATTTACCATGAAATAATAGTTCACCCAGAGTTTTTTCTGTTTTGTTGTGAACTAATCCATTCCACTTGATTAATAGGAGAATGGTCAAACCACTAAAAGTCCACTCCGGGTTTTCCTGGTTACTTACAACAACTCACCACACCACATGCAGTGTTTCTCCTAGATCACTTGGCTTGGCAGGATGTTCATCTCTTGAGGGTGTTTTGTCGAAGGAGCAGGGGGAGGAGGGGAGACACTTCTGCGGTGCGTGCTAGACTGATGACCAGGGTCGGAGGTTGTGATGCATGAGAGAATCAGAGCACTATGTCTGTAGCATTTTAGTTAGCGTGTCTGTATAGCGCACCGCTAGCTTAGTGCTACGTAAGCGCCAGCAGTTGTCGATGGGGGTGGGGGAGGATACTTGAGAGAAGCTGAGTCTCTATTCACACAAGGAGAGCTGTTGGTCAGGCTGCTTGCTGTGCCATGCTCTCTAAAACAATTATTGAATCAAGTGTGTACTTATGTAGATAAACATAGAAGTTTAACAACCTGTTAAAATACACCAAAATGCAGGAAGCTGCATCTACTTTTTTCAAAATGTTCTGGGGGAGGACACCCAGACCACCCACCAGTATGTCCACCACCACCTCCACATTACAAATACTTCTGACAGTTCCCCCTGTTCGCTTTGCATCGCGGTCAAAAACGGTAAAAACCTGCAATCAGGAGTGGATTCTGTAACAACCACACTGCAGTGACAAAAATAAAAGTTTCAATCAAAAAAACTCCTGAACTTCAAGTATGGCTTTTGTTTTTACATACCACCTCAAGTTTTTCAGCGGCCCCATTTGGTCTCTCTGTTTCTCTAATCCGTAGCTGATCAAAGCTCTATCTACATCAGGTAAGACGCTATTTGTTCTAATCTTCTCGGCAGAACCCCACTTCAACAGCCCTGAACATTAAAATTAGATTATTAAAAGTTTCTGTTTGGTTACATTCCCTCAACATGCCTGTCAGGGGAGCAAAACTACTATTTTCCCCTCGGCAACGTTGTACAAAGATACCCCATCAAGCCTCGAATTAAACAAGAGGATGCATCCATTCAGGTAAAAGAAAAAGAAAAAGAAGAAGAAAAAAATAATCAGCAAAAAGTAGTAGGTAGAGTGAAAAGGCGTCAGAGGAGCAAACAGCGGTTTGACAGAAGTAAGAGAGGTGACAATGAGCAGTGTCGTGTTTTTTGGGTTCAGGTAACATCCAACAATTTGAAGGTTCAATGGGCAAGATTACAGTTCTGCAGACGACGAGTTAAAATACAGGGTGACTGGTAGCTCTGTCTGCAGTGAGTGAATGACACACACACACACACACACAGACACAGGGTGCCCCCTCTTAGTGGCTGTTTTCAGCTGTGGCACGGATGAAAAGAGTCAGCATTACAGCTGTCAATTCAGATGGAGATCAGGTGGTGGGAACGAATGAGGAGACGGCAGATAGCGGCTCTGGCTTGTCATGCACAAAAAAACACACTGAAGACGCTAATGTGCGCATGAATGCGTGCATGCAAAGGCATTTACACATGCTAACCCATAAAAATAATTCAAATCCTCTCTTTTCTCCCCCTCCTGCTGTCTATCACAGATACACTGATCACCGTGTTTTTGTTCGGGCTCAACAGGAAACAACGGCAGCTGCACGAGGGGTTTGATCGCTCACCACTGAACGCGCGCCCCGTTTCGCAGCTCGCAGGTATCTGCCAATACGCGGGCGTTTCATGTCGTGCGATTGATACGACTCTGAGTGCTGAGCTGACAGAAAGAGGAAAATTTCCCAAAGAGAGTAATTAATTTCCTGGCACCTCGGCGTGGGGAGCTCGCTGGGCGAGCAGAACAATGAGCGCGTGAAACACTTAGCTCAATGCTAACAGACAGACGCCAATCTCCGCCTCGTCTTCTCTTCCTGTTAGATGCTAGTTGGCTGAGAGACATTAGCATTTGTTTTACCCCTGTCCCATGTGTTAGAGCCTCAGGCGCTACGGTCAAAGAGACACCACCACCTCTCCTCCATCATCAGTGTGAGGCAGAAACACACTCTCTCATTTTCTTGGTGCTGCTTTTGGGTATTCTTTCTGTATTTTAGAGCCTGTAGAAGTGCCCACACTGAGACGTGCATGCACGTGCGCCACCTAGCTCTCAGCCGAGGCCCCTTCCTCCCTCCCTCTTTCCTGATATCTCTCTCCTCCTCCTCCTGCTCCTCTATTGCCCTACATATCAGTCCCGGAGAGAATAGACCCGTCTAACACCCTGCTTCACAGAGATGCTGTTTTGTCATGTTTTATATCGTCCTACTAATGGCAAAAAAAAAAAGCAGGTCCTCTGACTAAAGACTGTAGCTTCCCCAAAGATATGTGGTTAAAAAATAAATAAAATAAAGTAACAGGGGTGGCTCTGTGTTCTCACCAGCATGAAGCTTTTGTTTTCTTAAACACTGAGTTTGTAAGAAAGGAGGGGAAAGTGCACGGAGAGGAAGAAGAAAGACAGCGAGAGATCCACCAGATGGTGGATTTGGCTGGGCCTGCATCGTGCAGTTTTATGTCTGGAAGGAGCACAGACCCTGAAGCATCTCTCACATATTGAAGAGTCGCAGTCATGGAAAGGCAGATGCCTCTAATGTTGGTCGTTATTAAAACGGTGCAGTTTTGCTTCATTTAGAGGAGAAAAATCGAACGTTTCGTTGCATTCGATGCATCATGCATGAAAATCCGCAGAAGACATGCATACACACACAGGACAGATCTTAAAGTGATAGTTCAGACCTTTTTGGGGTGAATAGACTGTGAATAGTTAATGTCTTACCT
Source organism: Hypsolebias antenori (assembly GCA_031762315.1). Classification (NCBI taxonomy): domain Eukaryota; kingdom Metazoa; phylum Chordata; class Actinopteri; order Cyprinodontiformes; family Rivulidae; genus Hypsolebias; species Hypsolebias antenori. Next base: position 5,239 of record JARVGS010002833.1, read on the forward strand.
GTTGTGGATAGCCTTTTGAATGCAAGTGTGGAATGAGAGTTTCACTGCCTAATGAGTCGTCTGAGACCCAAAGCAAATTGTTGCTGTTGTAAAAGAATGTCATTTAAAAATCTTTGGATATTTGTTCATTTTAAATCACGCTGTCATTTCTGGTGGCCTGGTGGTGCAGTGGTTAGAGCTGTGGGCTCACAGAGACAAGGTCCCAACCTTTCTGTGCAGAGCTTACATGTTCTCACTGTGCACACGTGGTTTACTTCAGGTACTCCAGTTTCCTCCCACAGACCAACATCTTGCAGGTTGGGTCCACTGGTAACCTCAAATTGTCTCAGTGGAGAGTGTGAATGGTTATATGTCTCTGTGTGCCCCTGTGATGGACTGGAGACCAACAGCCACCCTTAAACAGTTGGACCATCATCATCATCTTTATTTAACAGGTTAAAACTCTTTGAGATCAATATCTCTTTTCCAAGAGTGTCCTGGTCATGAGGTCATCACCACACATCACAGGATAAAACAGTGTTGCACCTGCTTAAACAGTTTTTGATTTCTAAGTGCAAGACAACACATAATAATGACCTTAGCAGTGACTAAAACACAATGGTTAGGAAAGTGCAAGCTGTAATTAAAAACACAGACAATAACAATAAAAAACAGGTATCGCTCAAACGTCTTATTAACATCATCTTTTGGATTGAACTGAAAGCTCTAGAAGAGATGAGGCAGGTTCAGATCAGTCTGTGGGGGTTCCACGCCGAGGGGGCAGCAAATCTAAGAACTCCTTTTTCTAATTCAGTTCTGACTAGGGATGCACGATATTATTGGCATGGCATCGGTATCGGCCGATATTAGCGTTAAAGTTCAATATCGAACATCGGCCATTTCATCAAAGTAACTCACTTGATATAAAATATGCTGCTTTTGTATGACAACTCAGGGACAAGGAAGCCTGCAGCAGCAACACAGCGTGATGATGTCATGTGCCCCTACCTGATCTGATCACAGCAGAGAGGAAAAATCAAAATGTTGTTTATTTTATTAATTTTATTTTGTTGTCGATGTTGTTGTTGGTGAGGATGTCGGATTCCAAAGATTTATGTACTACATTTAGCCTCGTTACATCGTCCCCAGTCGGAGATATTTTTCTGAAGTAACCTGCTTACCCGAGTTACAAGCCTTCATTTCCGACATCGAGAAGCAAATAGCAGATAGCACAACTTGTTGGGTGAGTTTTACCACAGACGTTTGGACGTCGTGTTAGCCCCGTTAGCATGATTAGTCTTACAGAACTTAAAAAGTCTGTCCTTCATGCACAGGAGTGCAGAGGATCCCACACTGAACCTGGAACAAGCCTCCACAAGTGAGACAGCATCACAGATGACTTATGCTATTAAATAACATGTAACACTTTTCGTTTAATATAACTCAGAGTGCTATGCGTATCATATGACTGTTACTGAATATATGTCCCTAGCTCTTACGGCTGTTGCACAATTCATGTAGCAAATAAGCCTAAATAAAAGGGCTATGTTCTGACAAAGGAAAGTATATAAAATATCGATATCGGTTATCGGCCAAATAAGTTTTAAAATAATGACATATCGGATATCGGTCAAAATTCCAATATCGTGCATCCCTAGTTCTGACAGGGGGAACCGACAAAAGGGCAACATTGTTAGGGTGTAAAACATATTGTCTGTTAGTTCTTTGAAGACAGGTGCCACCTAAATAAGGTGGGACAAAGTCCAGAAGGGACTTGTAGATTAGAGTGTTTGTGCGTGCACTCAGAGACCAGCCAGTATTAGTGTACGCTCATTGCTAGGAGTGAGGCGACTGTAACCAGTGATGAACCTCAGAGCACTGTGGTAAACTGTGCACTGTGGTATGGACTGCAAATATTTGGATGAGGCACTCATGTACAGCACATCAACCATAGTCCAGTACGGACATAAAGGAAGCAGCTACTATGGTGTTCCTTACTCTAAGTGAAAAAAACAAGAAATATTTCTAAAATAAAAACCCAGCTTCAGCTTGAGTTTAGTGACCAGATTAGAAATGTGAGCTTTAATGATGACAATAAAGAATAAATCCCAAGTATTTGTAATTTTAGACCAAATCTATATGTTCTCCTTGTCGAGTAGCAATTGGCAGGATCCTTCCTAGTTGCTTTCTTTTGATAGAAAACACCATGAGCATGGTTTCACTTGTAGCAGACGAGACTGAGTAACATTAAAAATGTTTTGTAAAAACATAAAAGCCTGAAGAAGTGAAGATGAGCAGCAATAAATAATGATGTCATATGTATAAAAATTATAGAAAGCATTGGACAAATTGGTGCACAGATCATCGATAGAAAATGAAAATAAAATTGGACCAAGAACAGAACCTTGGGGCACACCTTTGACAACATCCAAGAAGGAAGAAGTGTATTTTGCCACCTGAACACATTGTGTTCTGTTGGGCAGATAATTTGTGAACTAGGAAACAGTGTGGTTTGATAAACTAGTATGTTCTAGGATATTTATCAGCAGACTGTGATCAACCGTGTCCAAAGTTTCAGACACATCAATAAAAAGTCCATCACAGGGTCTCTGCCTTGCAGGTGTTGTTGAGTTTCATTTTTGCTTGTTTGTTTGTTAGTTTTTTACAACATAGACTTGCAATGCGTTATTTTAATTGCAGTCTGTAAATTCAAAAATACACAATGAAATTGGAGTTTGTTCTAAAAATGAAGGTTAATTATCCCGTTTGGGTTTACATCGATCATTTTCAGTATCACAGCTGCGCTTTGGTTTCAAGATGGATTTTTACAAAAACAGAATGTTCTGTGGGTCACTGTTCAATTTCATTTACTTTATTTTATTTTTTTAATTACATGCTGTACTTGAACACATGAGACTGGGTGAGCCGCAAGGCCTTCTGGGTAGTCTTGGGACAGAAATGGGAGGACTTTTATAAGTTATGTGTTCAGATGAGCTGTCCCCATCTGCTCCACCTATAAGTGTGTGTGCGTGCATGTGTATGTGCATGTGTGTGTGTGAAAAGACATATAGAAGTGCTTCGAAGGATTTCTGCCATTTCAACAGAAGTTTATCAAACTGACTGATGACAAGTTTAATGCCTTTTCCTGGTTAACTAAAGCTCTCACTACCCGTGCTTTTTTTATTTCTTCTTTTTTTTAGACTCCAGTTGATGCCAGCCCGTTCTCTTCTCTCATTTCACATGGGCTGCAGATGCCTTAATTGTGCTCACTCTTCAAGGCAGCCTTTTCACTTGCTCTTGATAAGTCTTTGATATTCTGTGCTTCACTAATTGTAGTCGCTGCAGTACATCTATCTTTTTTCAATTTCCTGATAATTAGCCTCTAACTCTTTCATCTGTCTTTTCAAGTGCACTAAATCTCCTTCTCTAATGAAAGTTACACTGAACCCAACAAGGTTGACGGCTGGTGAGGAAGAATAGAACACTTCCTCCTTCTTGCCGTGGGCAGGCCCCGTCCTTGAGGTTTTTTTTTAAAGATATAATGTAAAATTTTCCACCAAAAGAACACAGGTACCGTTTAATACAAGCTTGGATCGGCGATGTAAGGTTAGCAAAACTCGGAGCGATCTGCTCTAAAAAGATCAGAAAACTCTAAAATCTCTCACAGCTGCTGCTGCTGCTCTTCGCAAAGATGGCCGTCGGAGTAATGTTAGATTGAAATATAACAGAGAGGAGGCGTTGCGCGTGTGTATTTAGTAAAATATTAGCACCGGTTGAGTGAAAGTTTATAAATCATTCTCACGGTTGAGATCCGCTTATGTTCCGAACATTTTTCGGCACGCAACTCGTTCTGCTATTTTTGTTCTATTTCAAATGTTCATGTGTCAAAACGTTCGGCTCATCCAGGACGTTCCTGCTGTGACTTTTTGTATTTGTGCATTTTTCACTTTTTGCATTATTTAGCTTTTCCAGCCATGTTTTCCTCGTTGTAAATGAACGGAGCTCTTCACATCCTTCAAACATTTTGAGTAGTTTGAAACTCTTTACTGCTCTTATCTTTTGTTCTGGTTCAGCTTGCTTCAGCTCCTTTCTGCTCATTTAAGCTTTTTTTTTTTCAGCTATTTTCAGCTCTTTTTATCTTTTTTCCTGCTAAATTCAGCTCATTTGGGGATTATTTTTCATGTTAATGTTAGCATATTTTCTGCTAATTTTTGCCTTTGGTGCTTCTTTCTAATAAATTCAACTTTTTATGTTCCTTTCAGCCACTTTCTGCTAATTTTGGCTTCTTAAAAATGTGTTTCAGTTACATTTTTAAACTTGAGATGTTGTGTCATCTGTTCAGCCTCTGCCCATTTCAGGATATTCTGCTCTGTTCAGCTTTTTCTACATATTTTTGTCTTTTATTAGCTGCTTTCCTCTTTTGTTTTCCAGCTTTCAGCAAATGCCAACGGTTCAGGAATGAAACATTTTCAGCTGGTTTCATCTTCTTCAGCAGCTTTCAGCAAAAATCATTTAGTAACAAGCATCCACACTGCATTTTACAGGGAACAACATTTCTCTGGTTTAGTTTTTCCTCCTTTGCACATCTCCATCCAGAAGGCGCTGCAGGCCGATGAAGGAGAGGTTGTCGGTAGATAAAGGTTGTTCGAAGTACAGCCGCAGCTCCTCTAATAGTTTTATGCTGTTTGATTTAGTGCTTCCGAGGTGCAAATGTGTTGTCGAAGGCTTAAATGTAAAGACTGCATGAGAAGAGAGCAAAGAGAAGGAGAGAAGGAAAAAAAAACAGGCATCAAAATTGATTTTTCAATCATGCTTGCTGTTTCAAGAGGGCGTCACATGTTCTAATGACCTCATCCCTCTTGTAGTGATGTGAGTTATTTCACACCGGGCCAGTTTAAAGCAAGAGGGGTGAGGTGGTGGGGAGGAGGGTTTGGTGCTAAGTAGGACTCAAAGCAGTGAGGAGTCGTGAAGAAGGGAGTT
>JARVGS010002885.1:0-10188 GCA_031762315.1 Hypsolebias antenori
AAGAAAATAATCTGATATTTTCTTGGGGGTGCTAAGGGGGTGCTGTGACTTTTCCAGGGGGAGCTATAGCCCCCCCAGCTCCCCCCTGGAGCCGCCTATGAGTGAGAAATGAGCTTTAGTAGTTCATATTTGAAATTTTGCCTGCATAATTATCTAAAAAAGTTTAAGTCTGGTCCTCTGGACATTTTTTTTATATATTTTTTTTTTGCTTCGTTTTGGTTTTTTTGAATGTCCAGAGGACCAGATTTAACTTTTTTAGATTTATTTTTCTGCCTGGATTATTGAGCATGCATCAGGACATCTGCATAATTATCATCTAAAATCTCATACTATGAGTCAAATTGTAATTTTTGAGACAGTAATTCATATTTATGACTCAGAAAATCTTTTATGAAAACTGAAGAAATGACCTGTACACCGCGCATCCGGAAAGTATTCACAGCGCTTCACTTTCTCCACATTTAGTCATGTTACAGCCTTACTTCAAATTGTATTAAATTAATGTATTTCCTCAGAATTCTTCACAGTATTCCCCATTATGACGGTGTAACAACAGATTGGAGTTTTTTGCTAATTTATTACAAATAAAAAAAACTAATAAATCACATTTACTATTATTAGTAGTGTTCTCAGCCTTTGCTTAACACTTTGTTGATCCACCTTTGGCAGCAGATACAGCCTGGAGTCTTTTTGAACGTGATGCTTCAAGCTGAGCACACCTTGGCCCCATTCTTCTTTGCAGAACTTCTCAAGCTCCATCAGGTTGGATGGGAGACGTCTGTGCAGCCATTTTCAGAGATCTCCAGAGATGTTCAGCTCCCTTGAGATCTTGTCCATGGGCTTTGGGTTGTTGTCCTGCTCAAAAAAAGAACCGTCACCCCAGTCTGCGATCAGGAGTGCTCTGGAGCAAGCGTTCATCCAGAAGGTCTCTCTGCACATCGCTGCATTCATCTCTCCTCTATCCTGACTAGTCCGCCAGCTTCACTGCAGGGATGCTGTTGTCCTGGTGATTAGCTGGTTTCCACACCACCAAAGAGTTCAATCTTTGTCTCATCAGACCAGAACATTTAGTTTCTCGTGGTCTGAGAGTCCTTCAGGTGCCTTTTCAACTCCAGATGAGCTGCCATGTGCCTTTAAGGAACAAGTGGCTTTCATCTGGTCGCTCTACCACACAGGTTGCAGAGATGGTTGCCCTCCTGGAAGGTTCTCCTGAGTGCTGGAGCTCTGACATAGTGACCATCTGGTTCTTGGTCACCTCCCTGACTAAGACTCTAAGAAGAGCCCTGAAACTTCTTCCATGAAGGATGGAGGCCACGGAGCTCATTGGGACCTTCAAAGCAGCAGGAATGTTTCTGTATCCTTCCCCACGCCTCAACACAAACCTGTCTCAGAGGTCTGCAGACCTTTGACCTCATGCTTGGTGTTTGCGCTCTCACGTGCACCATCAGCTGCAGCACCTTCTACAGACAGGCGTTGGCCTTTCCACATTAAGTCCAGTCAACTGAATTTGTAGCAACATCTCCAGGATGATCAGTGGAAACAGTATCTGAGCTCAGTCTGAGCTTCGTGGCAAAGTCACTTGTGTGACTTCTTAGTTTTCTATTTTAATAAATTTGCAAAAATATTGTGTGTAGGATTTTGAGGGAAAGGATAACGTTAAAACAATTTGTAACGCGGCTGTAACAACAAAACGTGGAAAAAGTGAAACGCGGTGAATGCTTTCTGGATAACCCAAATCTTTTTCCAGCTTCAACTAAAGTGTATCATTTCCCTGTCTACACTATCCTGTTTTCATAATTAAATACTGAAGAGCCCACAATGTTTTATGAAGATTCTGAACCCTAAAACGGTCACTTTAACTCTTGTTTACTGAGCTCATATAAAATAAAATAAAAAGTGAGGGCTTTAACTTTGAAGAGTTTGCCCACTCACTTCCTGTGTAGTCTTGTTAACTTCCGTGTAACTTGACTTTTCTCACTATCTCCAGCAGACACCGGCTGTCTGAACCGGAGGAGACCAACAACAGAGGTGGGCAGCGTGCTGCGTTCACGTGCTGCTCGTAAAATACACACTTTCGGCCTGTTGCCTTTCCGGTAGGTTTTCATTTTCCAAAACGGCTAGCATTTGGCTAAACTTGTTATATTTAGCTAAAATATTTGAACTCAATGTTAACTTAAAAATAACGTCCTAATCAAATGATGAGTTTAAACCGATGCTGGTGTTTCTGTGTGCGTTTTATCACTTCAATTATGAATATTTTTATATCGTATTATGTTGTGGCCCAGAGCTACTCAGCTGAATTGATCAGGGGGACACATTTACGAAAGCTAAGTGCTCAAGGGCTGGAAATCCAGCATTTATTCTCTTTAAGTAAGCTTGTTTTATGGTTTAAAATCTAGTTGTTTTCTTAAATGAACCCATTGTTGGGCTGAACTGAGCTCACCAGTGGGCCTGATTTGGCCCCCGGGCCGCCAGTTGAATATCCCTGTTGTAGCCCTTTGACTTTCAACGACCACAATTTGGTGTAACGGAGTTTACACTCGACAGTACTGAAGAGCAAACGGCTAAACTGGACGTGATCACGTTCAAACTGTATCGCTGCCGTCCTAAAACAACTCCAGAAACCAACACTGTAAACCAGTAGTGCTACTGCCGGCTGCTACATGATGACATTTTTAAGCGTGAACTTGTTTTAAAAATTAACTTCATCTTCTTTGGTCTCGGCTCCGCTCAGACCAGCCGTTAGCTCGTTAATCTGATTGAAGTTAAACTCTTCTCCAAACTGAGATGTTCAAAGAGCTATCTGCAGCAGGTAAGATGTTGTTTATAACCTCTCCACTGAAACCCACAGTTAAACTTTCCACGTGTCGTTTTAAGAAGAGCAAGAAGCCTCTGAAAACTCACCAGGATCTGCAGTTTTACATGTCACCACTAGATGGAGCCACTTCTCCACGAAAAGCACTTTCAATCTGCAGTTTTCTGAAATGAAAGCTCAAAGAAATATATTTAAATAAATAGATTGAAGTAGGTTTTGAATTAGAAGACTTTTCTTTCTAACAACTGGATATAACTAAGAGCTACCAGTTAAAAATATTTGTGTTTTATCATCTCAAGCAGGTTTAGAGTTTTGTTTCTTCTAACACAGATGTTAGTTTTTTCTTGTTTGGGGCTGTTTTGCTGCTGCAGGCCTCAAAGCTGAGAGGTGTTTGTGTTTTATTTGACTTTACCTGTACGCTCTTGACCCACTTCACGCGTACAACCCGATGCCAATCGTCGCTGTTGCGTTTCCATGGCGATGTTATGGAGTTCAATCAGTGCAGCGCCATGGCAACAACAGATCTTGTGGATGCAGACATAAGCTCCCTGATGGGTACCGGTTTACCTGTGTGTGCAGGCCCACATGCACAAAACAAATACATGCACATCTTCCAAACAGTGTCTGAAGTTTATTGTCGTTTAAAAACATTTTTTAAAATATTAGCTGCACTTTTATCAACGTCGTCACATTTTTCACTTCAGAATTCACTTCTTGATCCTCATCAGTTATAAAACATGTTTAATGAACTCTCTTTTAATATGCAATTTGATTAATTTAGTGTTTATTTTTGCCTTTTGGTTCAGAAACATCGAAATTATTATTCGGTAGGAAACCAGAATGCTTGTAAAATGTTTATCTTTGCTTAAAATGTTCAAGAACCTCTGCATCTGTTGGGGTAAATGACGTGGGACAACCTGCTAGTATTCATTGAAGGAGTGTTAGTGTAATAAACGTGAAATAAATGTCAGGTTGAGGACAGTTGGACCTGACAATAAGAAGAAACCAACAACATGGAAAAAAAATCCCAGATAAAAAAACTAAAAGTAGCAGAACTTTAGCTATTGTAAGCTAAAATGAGTAAAAACAGCCACAAACAGCAAATATACTGAAACAGATTTCCAAAGGAATTATGTTTTTAAAGGATTTGACGAGCTCTCTGTGTCTCTGTAAATAATGTTAAATGTTGTAAAAAGTATAAAAGTTAATAAAATCAAAAAACAACGTCTGTTTATTGATTTACTAAAACTGCACAAAGCAGCAGGAACTGTTCTTTTTTAACACAAAGCTCCTGGACTGATCAGATCTGAAGGTGGGGGAGGGGCACCCATCTGTGCCAGATATTGAACATTGATCGATTTGCCTTTTTATCGACAGCGTCCGCGCTTCGTTGCTCTTCCTGACCCGTTAATGGGATGAGCGTCACCTGAGTCCTGCAAATCAGATCCAAGTGACAGGAAGTGGAGCTGAGGACAAGGCTTCAATCTCATTAACACATTTGCATTTAAGAGCTTTTTTCACATTTACATGTTGAGAACTTTGCTTTATCATGCCTGGTTTGTTTATTTATATTGAACAGAGAAAAGATTTCTGCATTTTCAACATAAAACAAAAAATACATACAGATGTAATAATTACAGTGTACCAAATTAAAACTATTTCTCCTGGAAAAAATAAATAAGATATTCTTCTGGACTTTTGTTTAGTTGGGGTCTGAATGTTTTATGTTTTATGTATGTCTGTTTCAAAAAATTATATAAAAAAAAATTTTTTAAAAGTAAAAAAAAAAAAAAGATTTTCATCTTCATAAGAGGAAAATCATTCAATTAAAGGCCTACCATTTCTTAAAATTATTGCCCACCACCCTGTATGCCAAAGTTTTAAACAAGGATCTTGTGAGATCTCTTAGCAGTTATATATGTCAAGAAGACAACTCTCAGCTACTACCACACCAAATCTCAAGTCAGCACCTGTAAAAATGACGGCGGTGGAATCATTTATGTGTTTGCTAACGTTAACTAGAGAAACTGCATTTCCTCTGAAAATGCAGTGTAAATGTTTACATTTGCAATTTACTTTTGTTAACAGAAGAACTTGCTGAAAAACAGCTAAAATTAGCTAAAACAACATGCTATAATGTAGCTGAAATGGAAGAAGCCTAAGTGTTAGCAGAAGAAAACAGAAAAAAAACACATATTTGATGAATTATGTTTAAATCAGCAGAAATGAGAACAAAAATTAGAAAATTAGCAAAAAAAAATGCTGAAATTAGAAAAAAAAAATGGTTGAAAAGTAGCTGATAGGCAGAAAGAAGCTTAAACCAGAAGGAAATTGAAAGAACTAAAATGAGCTAAAAAAAAAATGTGGAATTAGCTGAAATGCTAAAATTAGCATAAAACAGCTAAATAATTGCTGAAATAACTGAAAAAGCTGAAACTAGCAGAATTAAGCTGAAAGGAGTATAACAAGCTGAAATTATCAGAAAGAAATCAATTAGGCTGAAAGTAGCAAAAATTAGTACAAAAGAGTGGAGATTATCTGAAAAACCCTGAAATTAGCAACAAACAAAAAAAATCAGCTGAAAAGTAGTTAAAAAGCAGAAAGAAATGTAAATGATCAGAAGTAGAGAGCACATTTTTGCTGAATTAGGCTGAAAATTTTTAAATTATTGCAAAAAAAAAGTGGATTAGCTGAAAATGTTAAAAAATAACAAGTAGCTGAAATAGCAAAAAAATGCTGAAACTTGCTGAAATAAACTGAAAAGAGCATAACAAGCTAAACAAGCATAAAACAGCTAAATAGTTGCTGAAATAGTAGAAAAAGCTGAAACCTGCAGAAATAAGCTGAAAGGAACATAACAAGCTGAAATTAGCCAAAGTTAGAAGAATCACAAAAATGTTGTAGTTAGCTGAAAGATCCTGAAAGCAGCACGAAACAGCTAAAATAACAGCTGAAAGTTGCTGAAAAACAGTTTAAATTTGCACGAGGGCAGCTGAAAGAAGCTGAAGCCGAACAAAAAGTGAAAGGAGCAGAAAAAGGTTTTAAACAGATGTGAAGGATGTAAAATGAGCTCTCTTCAGTTTATAAGAAACAAAATGTCAGAAAAGGCTAAATGTTTCAAAAAGCTAAAGCTGCACCAAAACAATACTGTTGTCATAGCAGGATTATCCTGAACGAGCCAAACGTTTTAGTTTATGATTGTTGAAATAGCTTGAAAGCTGTGGAACAAGACACCCCCCACCCCCAAAAAAACAGAATAGGGAAACTGTCAATAATAAATATAAACAGGATCACAATAGTGTGACAGCTTGATAAGCATTCACACTATTAATGCCTCGTGTTGACACGTGAGCAGATTCACGTGGAGGGAAAATGTATTTACACTTTTGCATCAGTGTGGGGCAGGACTGTGGCTTTTCAGCGCTGAGTGGCTGAAACATGAAATGATGAGTTTTCACTTGCTCCACCCGGACCCACTTTAAAATCCCACTCCTGACTTTCCTGCAAACACCAGCAACGATCGACTCTTCTTCTAGGCCCTGAAGCATGTTGTTGTTTTGCTGAATTATCCAGATGGTCTTTGCGTGTGCTGTCCTCCATCATTTCGAGCCGTCTCTACATTCATTGTCATGCATGTGTGCACGTGGTGCTCCTTTCATCCCAGAACCAGAGCATCTCAATCAATCCGAGCTCCTTTTAGCTGCACTGACCTGCTCGGTCCAGTCTCAAGCTTCAAGGCAGTGGCGGCTGTTTGTCTCATGTCTGAGGATTTCCAACAATAGACTTTTGTAAAGACGGGATAAAAAAAACATTAGTGTTTGATAAAACCATCTGCCATCAAACTGGAAAGTGATCTTTATCCAGATGCCTTCAGTTAGACCAAATAACATGAAGAAAAAATAACTTCTTGGGATTAAAGCAACCATCACAAGAAGAAACGGTGGGATTATTGTGATTAATGTGTGAATGTTTATTCACACTATCGTGATCCATTTTTCTTCCGTACATGTTTGCTGTGATTCTCATCCCACAGTTTTCAGCTATTTCAACAAATCATGAATCAAAATGTTCGGCTCTTTCAGGACAGTCCTGCTATGATTTTGTTATTGGTGCAACTTTAGCTTCTTGAAATATTTAGCCTTTTCTGCCTTTTTTTTTCATAGAAAATGAACTGAGCTCATTTTACATCCTTCAAATCTGTTTACAACCTTTTACTGCTCCTTTCACATTTTGTTCTGCTTCAGCTACTTTCAGCTCCATTCTGCACATTTAAACTGTTCTTCAGCTACTTTCAGCTGTTTTGTGCTCCTTTAAGCTTATTTCTGCTAACCACAACATTTTTGTGCTTCTTCTAACTTCTAACAAGCTCATTTCAGCTTGTTATGCTCCTTTCAGCTTGTTTCTGCTATTTCAGCTACAATTGAGCTGTTTTATGCTAATTTAGGCTTTTTCAGCTAAGTCCACATGTTTGCACTTATTTAAACTTCTTTCAGCCTAATTCAACAAAAAAAAATGTGCTCTCTCTGGTTCCTTCTTTTAATTTCAGCTTCTTTCTGCCTTTTTTAGCTATCACCTGATTTTTTGCTAATTTAAGCTTTTTTTCAGATAATTTCCACTTTTTTGTGCTCATTTCTGATTATCTGAAAACAGCTGAAAATAGCTAAAAAATGCGAATTTTTTTAAAATAAAATTTTAAAAAGTACCGGTAGCTGAAAAGGTAGAACAAGCTTCAATTAGCAGAAGAAATAAGAGATAACATGTTTGCCCAATTAGACTGAAAGAAGCAGAAATGAGCATAAAAGAATGGAAATTAGCTGAAATTAGCAACAAAAAATATGTAAATTAGCTAAAAAAAAAAGCAAAAAGAAACAAATTACCAGAAGGAAGTGGAGAGAGCACATTTTTGCTTAATTAGACTGAAAAAAGTTGAAATGAGTGCAAAAAATTTGGCATCAGCTGAAAATGCTAAACTTAACATACAAACAGCTAAATAGTAGCCGAAATGGCAGAAAAAGCTTAAACTTGAAGGTGAAATTAGCAAAAAAAAAAGTTAGTAGAAGCACAAAAATGTAGCTAGCAGAAAGTATTTGAAAGGAGCTCAAAACAGCTGAAAGTAGCTGAAATAAGTTAAAATTTGCAGAATGTAGCTGAAAGAAGCTGAACCCGAACAAAATGTGAAAGGAGCAGTAAAAGGCTGTAAACAGATCTAAAGATTTAAAGGATGTGAAATGAGCTCATTTAATTTTCTATGGGAAAAAAGTGGCAGAAAAGGCTAAATATTAAAAAAAGCAAAAGTTGCATAAATGTCAAAAGCCATAGAGGATCGTCCTGAAAGAGCTGAACATTTTGATTGAAATGGCACAAAAATTGTGGAACAAGAATCATGCCAAAAAAAAAAAAAACATACAGAACAGAAATAGTAACGCCAGTAACAAATACAAACAGGAAAACAATAGTGTGAATGCTTAATAAGCAGTAACACGATTAAAGACACAAAACAATTGATTAAAACAAATGAGCTAAAGGAGAGTTTCGATTCTGTATTTCTGTAATTTGACAAAAATGTGTCCGATCATCCATTTAGATGAGAGGAAGTTGTGTCAGCTGAGAAACAGTTCTCGTCTCCTCTTCAGCATCACCTGACGGATCAGTGATGCATCCATTTATTGAGTCAGGTCTTAGAATAAAAGTGTTTTACAAAATGTTTGGCTGCAGTTCTTTTATTTTTCTACAGGTGTTTTTGTTTTTTACATTTGTTTTGCAGATGAGTGAACGAAACCACCTTCAGCTTCTTTCTACTACTGACACAATTGTTTTTGCTAAAATCTTTCCTGTCATCTTCTTCTACTTCACATGTGGATGGTCCAACACGCACTGTATTCACTGAGGGAGTGAATCGCTCTAAAGAGATTAGACGGAGCCTTGACCTGCGGACACCTGGGGAAACTGATAACATTCTCATTCTCACTTTCCACCTTAAACAACCTTTGTCTCTGTTTGAGGAGAAGATCACCCACTTCTTCTTCTCAGTGTAATTTACAGCCTCCATGTTTGTGCTGCACCTACAAAGGCCTCTTTGTCAGACGCTGATTAGGCCTGGTGTTATTTGAACTACGGAGCGATAGCATGATTACCACACAGTAATCTGTTAGGGCTCAGGTTATGAGGGAAAGAGTTGGTGAGACAATCCAAGCTGAAACCTACGGTGGCCGACGGGTGCCGAAGAAACCAGAATCTCTGAACTCTTCCATCTTAGTGTTAAAAATGTATGTAAAGTGTTTTCTATCACGATTTTACTGAACAGACCAAGCAATCCTTCTTGTACTAATGAACATTAAATCATCACAAAACAGACGATACTAAAATATAAAATGTGTTTCCAGCACCGTCCCACTGGTTTGAAGCCAATTTCAGTGCATGACGTCGTTGCAGTGTTTTGTGATGGAATCTATAAAGTTTGCCTAATTATAATCTGCTCCAAACTATGTTGTATTTAAATTTTACCATCCATCCATCCATTATCTTCTGCTTGTTCTGAAGTCAGGTCTCGGGAGCAGCAGCCAGAGCATGGAGGTCCAGACATCTCTTTCCACAGCCACCTCGTCCAGCTCTTCTGGGAGGACTCCAAGGTGTTCCCAGGCCAACCGAGGGACGTAGTCTCTCCAGCGTGATCTGGGTCTTCCTTGGGGTCTCCTCCCATTCAGACATGCCTGAAGCACCTCCCTAAGGAGGCGTGCAGGGAGCATCCTTATCAGATGTGTAAACCACCTCAACTGTCTCCTTTCGATGTGGAGGAGCAGCGGTTCTACTCAGTCTCTCCTGATAACTGAACTTCTTGCCCTGTCTCGAAGGGAAAGCACAGCTCTCTCTTCACCACAACGGACCGGTACAGAGTCAGCAACACTGCAGACGCTGCACCAATTCATCTGTCAATCTCTCGCTCCATTCTTCCCTCACTCGTGAACAAAACCCTGAGATACTCGAACTCCTCCACTTGAGGCAGAACCTCACCCTCGACCCAAAGAGAGCAATCCACCCTTTTACGACTGAGGACCGTGGCCTCACGAGTTGAGGTGCTGATTCTCATCCCAGCCGCTTCACACTCGGCTGCGAACCGCTCCAGTGAGAGCTGAAGATCATGGCACGATGACGCCAACAGGACCACATCATCTGCAAATACTGTAGTAGATATTAGGGATGGACGATATTGGATTTTTGGCCGAGATGCCGATATGTTAAAACTTATTCAGCTGATAACCAATGCTGATATTTTATATACAGGTAGTCCTCGACTTGCAGCAACTCGGACTTAAGAACGGGTGTGCGGCGCAGCGTTAACATACATTTTACATGTATTTCCTTGACTTACGGCA
>JARVGS010002918.1:0-10181 GCA_031762315.1 Hypsolebias antenori
ACCCCCCCCCCCCCCCCCCCCCCCAGAGACAAGTGTTCTTCTTGTTCATTTAAGTGTTAATTCTGGGTGAAATTTGCCAGATTATCTACTCATGGCACTGATTTTAAAATCTGTCAGCTGTTCATGTTTTGATGATCAAACTACAACCACAAGCTGTTGTTGATTTTTTTTTTTTAAGAAATGAACACTGAGGTGAGAAACCTATACAGTATAGCCTAACCACCAGCTAAATGTTGTCGTAGTTCCAAAATAAACACAAATATTCTGCAGAATGTTCTTTTGCTACTGTTGTTTTTGTTTTGTGAAATACCGTCAGGATCCTGACAGACTGATGTTAGCCGGTTCATCAGCAGGAAAGTAGCGAGGCTGCGTTTTCAGACCAATCAACCTGAAAACTCAAGAGTTTGTCGCACACGTTTGGTTTCAAAACACTTTAAAAGAGAGACGATTGCACTCCTCTAGCAGACAAAACACAATTATTTGTGTTTTTCTGGTACAGAAAAGAATTTCAAACATCCAGCTTTGTCTTTTTCAACAAGTGGAAAGATTTGGGGGGGGTTCCCATCTGACCGACAGCTCGAAACAGGAAGTAGAAGTGGAGGAGGGTTCTTGTGAGTGTAAATCTGGTGCTGACATCATGATTGAAAATCATGGTATACTTTGAAATCAGACTATGAGCCATCCTCGTGGATTTTACCCCACCTCACTTCCTGTGGTTTTCATTTTCATAACACATGTCTACTTTCTCCTAGATGTCCGTCAGGATTCTTCGGCATGAGATGCTCAGAGACTGATCCGCTGCGGTTGTCCGGGTTCAATCCTTCTAAAAGTATGTCCACCTGATATGAGCAGCTGAGAACAGGGATGCAGTTGTCACTGCATTACTTCAGTGGACCCTTGCACCCACCCCTCCCCAGTTTTCTTGCTCTTTCTCCTCCATTGTTTTTCTCCTTCTCAGGTCAAGTGGCAGTGAGCTGTGCACGTCAGCGCGCACACAGCGGTGTCACCGGGGAACGCTCTGCTTTTGCTGTCTGTAGTTGAGCTGTTTGGTCTAATTCTGTCTCTCTCTCTCCCCCACCCTCTCCCCCATTTCTCTCACTTTTCTTACACATTCTCTCCTGTCCTTGTTTTCTTTTTCCTCACTGTTTCACCTTCCTCCTCCCTCTGTTTCTGTGGCTTTCTGTCTTTCCATCAGGTGTCCAAATGCATTTACTGGTGATCGCTGTCAAACCTACGTTATGGCCGGTTTCTACCGTATGTCGACTTCCTCTGCTGTCTCTGTGTCGGACTGTCCTCGTGTTGTGCGTGCATGCTGGGTGTATAGACTGCGTCCACGTCCTGTCGTTTACCTGATATTTAAACGAGTGTCTCCTTCGACGAGTCAGTCCCAAGCTGGCGTAGATTAGTCCTCTCTAGTTTCTGTGTGCTGATGTTTGTAACTAACGGAGCGTTGCATGTGCGCTGTCAGACCAACAGCGTGCGGTAAATCTTCACACCGTGAGCTGCGTCGTGAATTTAAATGCTTTGTGGAAGCTGATTTGCACATAGTGAGCTGCATGTAACAACAGTCTAATGAGAAAATGATTACAGAAACATTTTGCGAAGCTCACCAAAAGTTTCTGCTTGAGCAATCGTCTAGTCGACATGAAAGCATGTGTAACATGACTCGAGCTGATCGATGGACTGAGAGCCAAGCCGGCGCAATTAGCAGTGACTAATGACGCATGATTTATCTGGTAGGTGGTACAAGAGTTCTGCAGTCAGAAATCGAATCAGCTCAAAACTTCATTTTATGTTTTTTGTTAAAAGATGCATTCCACTCACACACCGCACAACTGTCATGTTTAAGAACCCTGTTGGGAACAATTAATATCTTACCTGTTTCAGATAGCCCTTTGAACAACTTCAGTTTGGGAAAACAGTGTCAAGGTTTGATCAGACTGACGAGCAAACAGCTAGCCTGAGCGAGGCCGAGACCAAAACGAAGATGCTTTCTTAAAACAACTCTGATATTAAACATTTCAGCTGTATTCATATAAATATAATTTTAAATGTACTTTTTTGGCCATATAAGTCACACCTTTTTGCATAAATTTGCACATCTCGCAACTTATACACCAAAGAGACTAGTGTTTGTTTTTCCCCCCATATTTATAATCCAATTTTTGGCTGAGATCTGACTATTTCATTCATTCTGACATGGAAAATATTGAACACAACCATTTTCAGCTGCTAAAGGGCCCTCAAGCAATATGGCAAGCCAAGTGTCCATTAATAGGTAAAAGTGGCTATTAATGAGACACTTGGCTTTCCATACCAAGCCACCTTCATCTCGCTCTTGGAGCAAACATCAAATCAGCTGCATTTTACCGCGCCGCCTAGACGAAATGCAGCTGATTTGACCATTAAAGTGCATTATTAAGGAAAAGTTCAACTGAAACGCACCTTTTCTATAATGTCGAGCAAACAAATAATTGTTTTTAGGTGTAAATCTTGTTAAATTTTGAAGAAATGCACAGCGAGTCAATCAGCGAATCAATTTTTGAAATGCAGCTGATTTGACCGTCAAAGTGCATTTATTAAGAAAAAGTCAACTGAGACACACCTTTGCTATAATTTCAAGCAAACAAATACTTGGTTTAACTCTTGTTAAATTCTTGTTAAAGTCCTCCCGTGCACGCTCCCACAGCCGCCATTTGGCAGCCGATTGATTTTTGGCACAACACCGGCCCACATTTCCGGGTTGTCAGCGGTGTTGACAACCGCTTGCATAACAAGCGCGACTTACACAGCGAAGCGACTTATTCATGTTTTTTCCACTTTATTAGACATTTTTGGACTGATGTGACTTATACAGCGGTGCATTGTGTACAGCAGCAAGTATGGTACATTGCTAATTACTGTTTTTCTCACAACAATCTAGAATATTCTATAAATATGATATCCCTCCACCAGTAGTTGTACAGCTAGCTGTTGCTACTTGCACTTTCAAATAATAATAGACTTATTTATTTATCTATGTAATGCAAAACAAATCATAATATTAGTCTATGAAATTTTTAGCTCATGGATTTGTTTTCAGATGCTCAGCAATCTACTTTGGTCTGTTCCCCACTCTGACTTGGCCTTAACTTGTCAGTAAAATGTTTTCTCCAAACTGAGGTCATTCAAAGAGTTATCTACAACAGGCAATATATACAAAACCTCACTTTAAAAGATGTTCATTTTAAACTCCAACGCCCACCATTTTTATATATAACATAGCTAGTGAAATATGATAGAGACAAAACAAACAAATACCTTTGTTTCAATTCAGGTTATTTATATACGTAGTACCAAGTCACAACTGAAGTCGTCTTTGCACTGAACAGAAACATTCACATACATTATGAAAGCCAATTAAAAAAAGGTATTGATCTAAGGAAGCAGCAGATTGCGATGAATCTTCACTTCGTTGCAGTCTCCCATTCTGAGCAAGCACGTTGGCGACAGCCTGTGTCCAGCCCCTGGCGTGACATCATCAGCCTTTGCTAATCATTAACCATGTGCTCAGATGTTTCCATAACTGTTTTTTTAAGTGTTTTGTAACACTTATGTGGCCCAAATGAAATAAAAAAATAACCATTGTATTCTACAACAGCGATTACCCCAAAGAGCTCTTGGGACTATAATGGTGTGTGTTGGACTTTAAGGATCCACCAGAACGTTCAGCTCAGCTCGTTTGTTGCTAACACTCCTTGCTTCAGTTTCTCATCCAACTCTGGAGCCACCTAGTCTAGCCTAGTTAAACAGCTACGATGGGAGAAGTTAATTCGTCCAAACCCTACTGGCAAAAACATCCATCAACTGCAAAATCATCCCAAAAGACTTGTTGAGGACCACAGCTTGATTGGTCTCTCCCTCAAGGCGTTCTGCTTTTAATGAGAGCCCAAACAGTCAGGAGTCAAGCTGCTTCAGCTGATGGCTTTTAACGCAGCCTCAGTCGTACACGTCATCCACACCCTTCTTGAAACAAATAATCTTGTGTTAATGGATTATAATCTGACTCTGATGCAGACACTTCAGCGTCTGGTCTTTGCAGAATCGTATGGCTACAATTCAAAGTAACAAACTGGAGTCTCCATCTGCTGATTACAGACTCATCCCCTCAGTCTGACTTGTTCAGCCAACATATGCTGTTTGTTGTATGTTTGCACAGCCTAAATTACCAATTACACCCCCCCCCCCCCCCGCCTCTAACTACGAATAATTTCGTCTCGTGTTAGACCATGATGCACTGAGCTGAAATCACTTGTCTTTTTGGCAGAGCAGTATGTGGGAGTGTGTGTGTTTTTCCACACTCACCCACTTTTTTCTGTTTTCACCTCAGAGCAGCTGTGCATGTGCATCAAGGACGGCGTTTATTTCCTCATCCAGTCTGTTTTAATTCTCTGCATCAGTTCAAAGTTTGTACATTGAAAAGCAAACAGGTGAAAAACTGAGGTAATATTTGTATTAAAGCAATAATGCAACACGATGCACTCGTAGCTGTCGAGCGTGCATGCCACAAAAAGAAATAATGCACTTTTTCCATGGTGGGATCTTTAAGGCACTAAATCGAGGTGAATGAATCCCCCTCTTGATTTGAAGAGCAACAAGCCCTCGCACACAAGCTGTTGCATTCCTAAAGAGCCGCCTCCTGGACATACGCCTCCCCTTCTCATGGGATACGTGAGCGAAGGAGGACAGTTTCCACTGCTCCGCCATGAGGGCTTGGATTAATAAGAGCCTGTTGTCATAAGAACAGCTGGGACTTGCCTAAGACAAAATAAAGCAAGAAAGTTACCAGAGTTATGGCCTATGTTCATTGATGCAACGTCCCCTACAGTCGGAGAATATACAGTCCGGCTGTAATTCTCCATATTCAGCAAAATAGCTCCAACAGAGAGCAGCCGTATTGAGATAACCCTTCTTCTAATACCAGCTTTTTTAACTTGCCTGTTCATGTGAAGGGTGTGTCGACCGACTGACAGTGTAGCAGTTTTACAGAGCAGAAAACTGAAAGGCACGATAATCTCCTGAGATGACACATGTTTTCCCCCCTCGCAGCAGCTCTCAATGTTCTGTATGTTTACGTAACAAAGAAACTGAAACTTCTACCGTCATCTGTCCATTAAAAAAATTGTCTTAGACCAAAACGTAAAACAACTCAAAAAATAAATAAAATGCACACGTTGTCTGAGAAAGTGCAGTGAGAACGCTGAGCTGAATGACTTTTCTGAAATTTGTTACAGAAGCTGAAACTGTGTTGTTAAAAGCTACAAAAAGCGGCACAGTAGCTAAAGCTTAACGTTAAAAAAGGCAAGCTAAAAGTAGCAAAACTGAAGCTAAAAGTAGAAAAAGGCTACATACAAATAGAAGAATGATAGCTGAAAGTTTAAAAAAAAGGTTACGTAAAAGCTAAAAGTATCTAAATAATAGCTAAAATGAGTAGAAAAGTGTTATCTAAAAGTAGCAGAATGGTAGCTAAAGCTACAAGTCATATGAAGAGACAAAGAATAGGGTGGAAACAAATACCAAAAAGACCAAAGTTGAAAGAATTAAAGATCTGGGTATATTTCTGTGTCCAAAATATTTGTGAGCAAAGTATAAACTTTAAATGTGCAGAAGTTACACAAACCAGAAGTCTCCTGAATGAGCAGAAAGATTTAATTTAATTAATAGTAAAAACATGAAAATCTAAAAAATAATGCTGAATCAGCATTCACACAATAAAACCAGAATTCTGTTGAAACGTCCAGCTGATTGAAAAATCACATATTAGTCATAATTTGTTAATGTTAGCAGGATTGTTCTGTAGTGGTGTTCGTTGTGTAGTTATGTGTGTGTATGTGTATGTGTGTGTGTGTTGCATGCCCGTGTTTTGTCTCATATCGACTAACAGGGTTTGTTGTCATTTGGTTTGACTTCACTATTTGCTACAAGGTGCCACTCCTAATCTGGTCTTTTGTGTCTCTTTTTGTGTTTGTCGTGTTATTTTTTCTTCCAACTGTCCGCCCTCTGCCATGGCAGAGCATCTTGGGATTGAATTTATGGGTATGAAAACATCCATTTTGATTCTTAGTCCTAGCCTCGTTCCGTTCGTCGTCATGCTCCTGTCTGTGCCTGTGGTGTGACCTGTAAATCAAATAATCCTCCTGATTAACCAATCCACCTCTGGAGTGATCAGAACCCTGTGAGGAGTTCTCAATCAGTGCAACGTGTTGTCCCCCCTCCCCAGCCCAACATCATTAACATGGATGTCGTTACCTTTCTACATGTAATTGGAGACGTTAACCAGTTTCTGCCTTACTCACAATACCAGAAGTGATTTATTTTTTAGTTTTTAATACATCCTGGTTTCTTAAACCATCTGTAACAAGCACGATGTGTCATGTTTGTCTCTGCCAGAAACCTGTCTTTGTACATATATCTGTTTCTTTGTCATGCTTTCTCTTTCTTTTGATTTATGTGTGGTTCCTACCATCTTTATTACCCCTACCCCGTAGCCCAAATGTCTTTTTAATGTTTGAATTATAATTTGTATGTCGCCGGTTCAAATTATTTATTGTAAAGCATGTAATTTTACATTTAGAGCCTCCAATTTTCCTTCTATAATCTTCTAACTTCTTATACCATTAGCTTTTGTCTTCTGTTCCCCACACTACTGTATTATTTTTTTCCAGAAAAGGGCTTCAGTGCTCTAGAGTTTAGAATGAGTGCTAGAGGCATCCTTGCAGACATCATGTAATTATACATGTGCGTTCATGCACCAGACCATGGGAACACTGCGTTATTGCTGCAGCAGCAGTATCATTTCCTCCGTTTAGAGTCATTATCAGTCCGTGACACACTGTGTGAAATATTATCTACAGATAAACTAACTCCTGTGATTTATTTACCACAGCAGAAATCTGACACAAATTGGTACATGGATGTGAAACGGCTGCCGGTGACTGGATGAAGGAAAGCTCAGATGATGGGAGATGTGTAAATTTAATTCATTTTTGTAACATTATTCATCAAAGACCTGTTCGCTTCGTCATTTTCCTCCAGGAGGAACGGTCTACCTCGCACAAGCCCTTTTCTGGAAAAAGGAAATCATGTTGGTTATATTTTATGAAATAATTTCTAAATAACTATCATAAACGGTTGTGAAAAGGAGGTTCTTTCATCGTACCGACTGAGCACAAACAGATTAAAGGTTTTATGAAAGATTAGGATTACTGAGCAGCCAGATGCTGTGATTGGCTTTCTAAACCTGAGTAGCTTTTAACCTCCAATACGAAGTTTCCAGCTGTTTCCAATGAAAAATTTGGAATATTATGCTATCTGTTCATTTCTGACTGGATTAGAGTTAACGTAGTAGACCAAACTTCAAATAACTCCACTCTGTAAAGATTTATTACAGTTTTTGTTCCTGCTGTTTGATAAAAACCCTCACATTAGCGCCAGTTTCACGTCTTATGTTTATTCCTTAACCCATTTTACAAGTGGAAGTGCAACAGCTAGCTGCCGCTACTGCTATTTGAAGACACACTGAAAACAATATGTAATTGTTTTCAAGCAGCAGCACATTTATCAACTCCACTTTGGTCTTGGCTGTCCTTAGACTAGTCGTTAGCTCATAAATCTGGTGAGTTAAACACGATTTCTCCAAACAAAATCTATGGAAAACAGGATGGGGGGAGGACTCAAACTGCTCAGAGTTTAGACAGTCAGAAACACGTGAATGAAGGTCAACATCCAGGTGCTGACTGTTTCCTGTCATCTCTGTTGTGTCGACAGAAGCTGAGGAACTCTACCAGAAAAGAGTCCTGACAATCACGGGTATTTGTGTGGCTCTACTGGTGGTGGGCATCCTGTGTGTGGTCGCCTACTGCAAAACCAAGTAAGTTCTGCACTCAAAGGGGCTCTGTAGATCTACTGTAAGTCCTACATTAAGAGTCACTGTAGATCTACTGTAAGTCCTACAATAAGAGTCACTGTAGATCTACTGTAAGTCCTACATTAAGAGTCACTGTAGATCTACTGTAAGTCCTACATTAAGAGTCACTGTAGATCTACTGTAAGTCCTACAGTCATAGAGTCACTGTAGATCTACTGTAAGTCCTACATTCAGAGTCACTGTAGATCTACTGCAAGTCCTACAGTCAAAGAATCATTGTAGATCTACTGTAAATCCTACAGATATAGAGTCACTGTAGATCTACTGTAAGTCCTACAGTCATAGAGTCACTGTTGATCTACTGTAAATCCTACAGATATAGAGTCACTGTAGATCTACTGTAAGTTCTACAGTCATAGAGTCACTGTTGATCTACTGTAAATCCTACAGATATAGAGTCACTGTAGATCTACTGTAAGTACTACAGTCAGAGTCACTGTAGATCTACTGCAAGTCCTACAGTCAGAGCATCATTGTAGATCTAATATAAGTCCTACAGTCATAGTCACTATAGATCTACTGTAAGTCCTACAGTTAGAAAGTCACTGTAGATGTACCATAGTGTTCCTACTCTCTGTAATGATTAAAAAAAAGAAATATGTATGCCTCTCTTGTGACTGTCTATTGTTGTCGCTGTTGTCATCATTCTTTGTTGAAACCAGATCTCTCTTGTAAATGAGTCCTCATGGCTCAATGGGATTAACCTACCTAAATAAAGGTTGACTGAATGAGAGGTGTACGTACACCTCACAGATTAGCAGGCATCTGATTTGATGCTTTGCTTTAAAAAAGGGAATAATTCAAGGTTTGTGTTCCAGAAAACAGAGACGGCAGATGCACAATCATATGCGACACAACATGTATCTGGAGCATCCAAACCGTAACCTTGCTAACGGACCGAATCACCCAGGACCTGGACCAGAGGAAATCCCTATGGTAGACGTATGTTTGGGAGATAACTCCTTGTAGGATTATATTATTATCTAGTGTAATGAGGAGCTTGTATGTTTTAAATACATGTATTTATTTATTTATTTAGTTATTTATTTATTTTTTATTTTTTATTTTACAGTACATATCAAAGAATGTCCCTGCAACAGAGCGAGTCATTCGACCTGCAACCGAGTGCTCGTTCCCCGCCAGTCACGCCTCTTCCAGATCTCACAACTCTTCCACGCGAGCCCATTCATCGACTCAAAGGTGAGCCTTCACCTGTGCTCTGTTCACCTGGAGCTTTTTGTTTTGTTTTGTTTGTGGGATTTTAGGCTGATGTCATGTTCTTTAAATATTTGTCCTGGTTTATGATGATCTTGGCTTTGTTGTTCAGTTCCTGGATTAATATATTTATTTTTTTAATAGAGATTTTTTTTCTCGTTGATAGCTTTATTTTATTCTCAAAGCTTTATTTCTTGTCCGGTTCCTTGTTCTTGGTTTAAGACAGCGGGCTTTCCTGGTGTCACTAAATGTCCTCATTTGTTCTTTTCTTATGTCCAGTTTATCACGTCTCCGCTTGTTTTCCTGCTACATACCAATTTCATTTCAGTTAATCCCCCATGTCAGATCCTTTTGTCTTGCAACTTCCTGTACAACCTCCTTACAGAAAATGCTGGGACGTATAGGATGTAAAAAAATAAGCATTCATTGTTTTGCGAATCTCATAAAACTGCAATAAAACATATAAACAGATGTTACAGATTTTTGGTGCAAAAAATAAATTAGTTTTGAATTTTTTGGCAAAGACACGTCTCGGTAATGTTTGGACAGGAGCAAAAAATGGCTTTTAAAAACTGGTACAAATCAGAACCATCTGGAGAAGCTGAACGAGGGCCAGTCAGGTCCTCTGGACAGATTCTTCTTTGAGGTCCAGAGGACCTGACTCAACCTCGTTAGATTCATCTGCCTGGATTACTGGACATCTGGAGGAGTGTTTTTTTTTTTTTTTTTTTTTTTTTTTTAACTAGTTTATATTCGCGAAACAAGTCAGAAAAATAATTGGGTGTAAAAAGAAAATTTTACAGAGTTAAGTAAAGATGGGCAGAGGTTCACCAGTCTGTAAAAAACTGTCTAAGAGTATAGGAACATTTTCAGAATGAAGTTCCTGAATGAAAGACTTTAATCTTCATCTCCAGTTCATAATCTGATCAACAGTTTAGAAGAATCTGTAGAAATATCTGAGCTCAAAGGACGAGGCTGAATGTCAGTACTGGATGGTCAT
>JARVGS010002921.1:0-10181 GCA_031762315.1 Hypsolebias antenori
TTTACAAACAAAAATAAAAGGACCAACAAAACATTAGGAGTGTATATTATGCTGGACTACCATTCATCATACTGCAGCTAAATCACAGGAAAACCAAAGCTATAAGTTATTATTATTAAGCAAAAGTGAAAGAAACGTGCCTCATGTCAAAAACGAAAGTTAAAAACAGTGGGCAGTCGACCACCACGCACCTGCAACAGTGCATGCAACACCGCCCCCTATGGTCACAATATACTGTAGCGGTTAGGGGGAGTGGACTGTGTTATGTCTTTCCCGTAATGCTTAGCGGTATGTTAGTGTTCTGGCCACACCATGAGTGAGATGGACGTCTGTGATATAGACTTGCCTCTTGTTTGCTATTAAAGTTTGGGTGTTTCCTGTTGTTGGGCTCAAAGTGTCTTCAATGGGTTTAACTCACACAATGTTACAAGACGGTAGTCACAGAATTTGATGTAACACTGTGCGCTAGAAGTTGATTTATTTTCTGTTCTGTAACTGCAACAGTGCTCTGGGTTCATTCCATAGTTAGAAGCCAACATGTTTCATGGATCGGAAATATCGGCAGGTTGGCATGGAAAATCCGATACGTAAATTATGCTGGTACTGGAGGCAGATACTGATACTGGATCGGATCAGCCCCATCCTTACATTTTACTGTAACTACATGCATACAGAACTGTATATGTAGCTACTAAATTTTACTTACTAGCTCTGCAGACTAGCAACTGCTCTCGGTTCCAGTCTGACTCGGTTCCGGTTCGGCAGATCTACCCTGCAGCGATGAAACCTACTTAGATTTAAGCACCGTTGAGCCCCAGACGCTTTTAGAGGGAGCCGGACCTTCGGATAGCCGGCACAAAACCACACAATGGTCCAGATCAAGTCCAAATCCAAATGGTCCCGATCAAGTCCAAATCCAGATGAAAAAAGTCCCGGTGAGCTCCGGAGAAAACACCGGACCTCCAAGCTACGCCTCCCCGCCTGAGAGGCCTCATGAGGCGGCAAGCACCACACAGATATACTGAAGAGGCTGGCTGTCTGGTTCTGGTCCAATTTCTAATCGGTTCCATACGGCTCTCTGCATCCACTCAGCACTGAAGTCATTATGAATAAGAACCAAACTTTTTTGGATCGGATCTAAACTTTTCCTCCATTTCAGCAGAAAGCGATGGCTGGAAGCACTGTTGGCTTCTGGGAAAGTAGTCCTTTTGAGTGGCAATACAGTGTAGGCTTATTGAGAGAAAACTACAAAATGGTGGCAACTGAGCAAAGTATTTTTTGTTAACTTTTTACTGTACCCCGTACTGTCCCCAGCACGTGAATAATATTAAATTTGACAATCATGTGTCGTGTACATTTATTTTCTTGTGTACCATCTTACTTTGAAAAACCACGAAAGAGCGAGTCCACAAAAGTCGAACCTTGAAGTACTGCTACTGCTATCACGAGGGACTACTGTAAATCTTTACAAGGACAATGAGAAATATTGCAAGTTATATCCTGAGTAAAAAAATAAAAATAAAAAAGTCTGACAAATAGAAAAAAAGATTGTTTTTATATGCCTGCATGATGTCAAGTTTTGTATCATTTATAGACTCTCAGCCCTGTCACTCCAGTGTTTTTATTTATTTATTTTAATCCTTCTGGCTTCTGCTGTTTCCTGAAAAAATAGCCGGCTGTGAGAATAAATAAACTGACGGCGACTCGTTCAGTCCTTCTTCATTCTTACAGAGGAAACAAACGAACGGCTTGTTTATGTGTTTTAACGTTGGTAATCAAAATGAGATAATGCTCAGAACGCCATGCTGTGGTAATCTTGAAGAACAGTGCGTGTTCAACTGATTAGCTGTTTTGAATCCCTCGGGCCCACATTACTCCGGCAGCTGGTTCAGTGATGGAGGAGATAGTTTGTTGTGATTAGTCTTGTAATTAAACTGCAGAGGCTATGAATACATGAGTGATGAGTGGCAGCCTGGGTGTGAAAAGAGTTGATAAGTGGGTTGTCTATTTGGCAGAGAATTTATTGGTGAGAAACTAAAAAAAAAAAAAAAAAAAAACTTAAAAAGCTCTAACCTACCTTGTTACAGCTCAGACGGAGATCCCAATGGTTGCATTCTTACCTTTCTGGTCTTTTTTATAAATCAAGTGTATATTTATATCATAATCTTTGTAGATGCACACTTGAGAACATGGTTAGACTAAATCACTTTTTTTTTTTTCATATTCTCAAGGTGGCAGGCCTCAGTCCAGCCTCAGGCAGAGAACAGTTCTTTAAGCTGTTGAAGCCCCGTGCAGTTTCTCCTATTGCTGCCTTGTGAATGTCAGTGTTAGCAACTGCTTGACTTTTTAAAAAGAGTGTGGTAACAAGATTTTTTAAGGTTGTTTTCACACTTGATAGTCGGGTTGACTCTGTTCGATTGGGGACCAATATTCATAACATTTAGTTTAAATTTGAGCTGGTGCGGTTTGCATTCACACTGCACTGTGCAGTCAAGCCAACCTGTCCGAACCAACCTGTTCCCCCACTCGCCTGTGGTGGTGCTGCACCAAGAACTACTGAAAGAAACGACACAAAAACCTCTGAAGAAGAAACTTCTTCTTCTTCTTCTTCTGGAAATAAAAACAGAAACCAAATGGTGACAAATTTTAGTGGTTTTGGGAGTTCTGTTTTGTCATTTTTCAAGAATGGACTCAGCATGAGCGGAAGATGAGGCAGAAGACCATGGACAATGTTGTTTTTTTCACACTAGGCAAGCTGACGGCTCCATATGAGGTAAGATAAATCAATGATTGTTTGTTTGCCCTGCTCTTTCTACCACTTTCTACTTGCGGAACTGTGCTAGGTCTGCTTGCATTCACATTGTACTCGAACTGCGCTAGAGTTTTCTTCTACCGGACCGAAACCTAGGTTTTTAGGTGGGCCAGAGTTCACCTTTTTGTTCCGTGACAGAGTTCGATGGCACGTTGACACCTCCCCAACTGAACCAGACTCCCTAGGCAAACGGGCTAGAGTTCAGGACAACAGGGCTGGGGTGAATGCACCCTTAAAGATGAAAATGTACCAGTGAGAGAATCTACGTGAAGTTAGTAATGACCAATTAACCAGTGAATACAGGGTGCAATGGTGGGTATGGTAATTACAGCCGTTTATGAATCTTAGCGCACCATGATAGGCAGCGTCCAGGGTGCTTGTAGTGACATTCATATACATAATGTCACCGTAGTCAATGAAGGGAAGAAAAGTCACAGTCGCGAGGCATTTCCTGGCATTCAGATTTAGAAAGGATCTATTTCTGAAAAAGAAAAAAAAAACTTTCAGTTTCCTTACTAAGTTTCCTCACATGGAACTTAAAAGAGAGATGCAAATCGACCAAGGTACACAAATATTTGTAGGAATCGACAAACTCAATAGGAGCAGCATTTGAGGATAAAATCAGAGGAAGAACTGCTGGGACGAACTTCCTGTTTGAAAAAAAGCATCCCTTTGCTTTTTTTGGCATTTAGGACACGTTTGAAACAGAGCAAATCTGACTGGATGATGTCACAAGCAGATTGCAAAAGCTGGAAAACCTTAATAACTGTTTTAGCTCGACAATAAACAACTGTGTCATCAGCATAGACATGTAAGGATACATCAGGGATGCTCTGACCTACATTACCTATGTAGATTGTATAGAGGGTGGGTCCTAAGACTGAGCCTTGTGGTACACCAATGTTGACTGTTAAACAATGGAGGAAGTACCATTATGTTGAACACATCGCCTCCAATCTGAAAGATAAAGAACCAACCAATGTTGTGAAACCAATTTCTGAGAGCTTATGACATAAGATATTGTGGCCAAAGACTCATATAAGGGAGTGGTAGCCCAAAGTTTAGAGAAGGTGGGCCTGTGATCGGAAGGTCACCAGTTCAACTCCCTGGACAGTTGATGGGAAAGGTGAAGCACCCACACCTGCCTCCACCCTCAGTTGCCCCATTCTGGGCTCCCCCAGATGCCCTAGATGGCAGATCTCTGCTCCACACAGAGGGCTGTGGTTGTGTCATAAAAAGGGCATAAAATAAATGCCAAGTTTTCGTAAAAAGTTAATTCACTGTGGCAAGCCCTGACGAAGGAAGCAGCTGAAAGAAGAAGATATCTAAATAATAAAGTACTTGAAAACAGCTCTAAAAAAACAAAAATTCCATGCATAATGCTGCCTGTAGATGACTTCCTATGCATAGCAGCATCTGTCACACCGTAATGAATGATGGATGACTGCTGAACTCTCTACTTCTGTAACTCCCCCTTTTTTTGGCAACGTTTTCTATGTCTAATTAATTCCACCCTCTAAATGAAATTATATAAATTTTAGCACTCCAGAACCATCTATACACTTTTCATTACCCAGCAGTCTTCCATAACCAGTGAATTAGCTAGAGTGTTTTATGCAGTTACTGTTTTGTGATTGAATGCCAACAAGCAGAAAAGTGGAGGAAATAAATGGATGGAGTGAAGAGGGAAAAATAAATAAATAAATAAATAAAAACAGGGCGGGCATGCTTATGTGTCATTATGTCCTAGTACTGTATAGTATTTATAAAATATGCTAACCTTGTATTTAATTTATTGCTGCTAGTAGTTGTAGGAGCAGTGATTGCTGCTGTACTTGTGTGAAGATGAGTAATCGTGTCCCTGAGCAGCTACCGTACATTAGATTCTGGAGTAGTGTCAGTATGCCATTCATGCCACAGTAAATGTTCTC
Organism: Hypsolebias antenori; assembly: GCA_031762315.1. Taxonomy (NCBI): domain Eukaryota; kingdom Metazoa; phylum Chordata; class Actinopteri; order Cyprinodontiformes; family Rivulidae; genus Hypsolebias; species Hypsolebias antenori. The sequence continues at coordinate 4,744 of JARVGS010002921.1, forward strand.
CATACATCTGATATGTAGTATTGCTTGCATCAACAAATGCTTATTTTTCCCTTTTATTTTTTTCCCATTTTTCCTCCGTCAACTCTGCCTCTCACTTGATTCGCCCAGCCTGTCTGAATTTTTGGATGCTTCACTCCCTTTCATTGACACGTCAGAAGTGTTGACAGACAGGCGCAAGCCTGTCAAATCCAAATGCTACAACAGAAAGGAAAATTTAGATGAAAGAACATCCAATGTGAGGGTATTTTTTTATCTCCTTTAATTCATCCGTAAATCTGGTACTATTTTGATCTGAGCAGAAACGCTAATTAAAACTTCAATGGAAAGGTCACCGGAGCAATACTTCAGGCAAATGTCAGTGTAAACAGCAGTAAGCCTCAGTCTTAAAGCAGCATCTTATTCCTTTATTTTGGTTTAGACTATTATTTTTGCCTTGTAACCTGTTTCAAACAGTCAAATAACGCTTGTTACATGCTAATTTGTGTTGCATTGAGCTGACTTTGTGAAATTAAGCTTGGTCACATAAGGAAATCCAACAAGCAGCTTTAAGTCGTGTATCACACTAACGCCTCCATTTAAGAAAAAATGAAACTTTTAGGTCATATCATTCAGTGCAACTTCTAACTATCATTCTTAGTGAGTTTAAGCTCATACTGATACCCTCAAGTTCTCCCAGTTTGTTTTCTTATTGTGCGGACTTGTCCTATAGTTTTTGTTTTGCCCAGTGACCTGTTCCAACATGTAAGTAGAACATGTAAGTCCAGCTACATGCTTGTTTCTGTTGCATCCAGCTGTCTTTGGGAAGTCTTAGAAAAGTAAGCCACAAAAGGAAGAGCTAACTGGAATTTGTGCTCCCTTTGGTTGCAGACTTTTAAAACTTTTTCCAATTTAAATGTCTTTTTGAGTAAGTCTGCCTCCACACCATCACAGACATTTACACCTCCAGATGCAGGATGAGGGCAACCTGCATCATGAAAGACCCCACTCACCCAGCACACACAATTTTTGCCCCACTCAGGCAGGAGGTTGCAGAGCATTAAGTGTAGAACATCTAGACTGAGGAATAGCTTCTATGCTGAAGCTGTTAGACTCACAAATCCCTAATCAGGATTATCACTGTGGGAAAATAAAACAAAAATCACTGCAATGCAACTTTAATTGTTCATATGTGCTGCTGATTATCCACGCTGCTGACCTCATGCTACTGATTATTTCATGCTGCTGTGTTCATTCAGTCGTTCTCACCCACAACAACTTATGTGCATGCTGCTGTTGTTCGGTGTATTGTTTTGCACTATCAGTGACCAGCGTATATTTTAAATCTTTTGTGTACTGTTTGGTGTTCATTTAGCGTGTATCAGTTTATATCTTAGATCTTTATTTACAGTTTATCTTTTATAATTTATATTTTTGCAGTTTTTTTTTTTTTTTTTGTATGTAATTGGGGCCCTATGTACACATTTTGTTCCACCCGATGTACCACGTGTGATGCAAATGACAATAAAGAACCTTGACCTTCACCGTACTTGTGTAGTTTAAATCAATAACTTATTAAATTTAATCATGCTACAAGGGTCAGCTTTTAACAAGCAGTACGCCAATGCGCATCCATCGCTAGGATTTTAAAATGAAAGTTTTGAATTTGTAAAATTTGTATTTTTTTTGACTGGTATCGAAAGAGGAAGGTAAGTAACTCTTAATATTTATGTGCACAATATTGAAGTGGGTAGGAGTTATTCTGTGTTTAAGAATAGAGGTAGATTTGATGCTTGTTTGGACAGCACAGAGTGATAGAGTATGTTGAGCAGAGGAGCAATTGTATTCACCATCAGTCGCAAAGACAGAGCTAGGGAGGGGAGACAATAATCATAATGTATATTGTATTAAAGCCCAATATATTTAAACATTGGCTTTAAGGCCATAATATGTGGTCCTTCTTCCAGCTATCATAATTGACCTGGATGGGTCAAATCACACTCTAGTACTCTTTAATGTCCCCCGTTGCGGAACCAAGAAGTGAATTGGTAACACCCTTCAACTATCTTCTTGTGAGCTGAGCAGCTTGAAAAATAAGTGAAGTATTTGATATCTGGGTGTTTGGCAGCATCTAAGGTCACTATGAAAAATGGGTTGCCGCAAAGGGAAAAAAAAAAACAAAAAAACATGGCTGCCTCCATACATGTATACTGCATATGTAAACCTTGTGGGTTTGATAACTTGAAAATAAAAGCAATGTATCAATTTGCATTTTGGTAAGTGGCTGAATCTAGGTGTACAAAAAAAAAAAGTTCCCTATGAAAAAGCATGTTCACTTGTAAATGGCCCCCACATATATATTCCATCCATCCAGCCACTGCAAGCATTTGAGGAAACTGTTTTCTAATTTTTGTATTACTTGAAAGTGTAGTTTCCGTAAATTATTGGGTTATCCAGTGGGGTAGTCGAAGGCAACCAGTGGCTACCCCTTGGCTCCACCATTGCAGCTGGTGGCAAAAAAAAAAAAAAAATTGCTTCCTCTACTCTCCAGTCTGTCCTTCTGTGCTGCCTCAGACAAGCAAAACAAGAGAAGATTCTTACCCCAATGAATAGATTGCACCAAAAACATTAAGGTTAACATAAATTCCCTGTTAAATAACTGTCCAGGAACCACTTATCTCATAAATGACATTCACTGTTCACATTTTCAGCTATAGGAGACATCAGCAGACCGCATGTTCTCTCCATTTCTTACAATTACCTACTGTTATTGGCTTATTGTGGTTGCACTGAGATGTCTTTGTGACAATGTTAATGTGATATAATACAGGATGGATCTACATTTGTATTCTGTTGTAAAGTTATGTTGTGGTGCTGTGTTCCACTCCCTAACACCTCCTCTTATATCTGTGTTCTTGAATTATCTTGCTGAGCTGCTGTAATCCCACTTCTTCAGTTCCGGCTCACAGAAAGCGAAAGCTGACCCTTTGTAGACCTTCTAGCTTCAGAGGAAGGATCTAAATGGCAAATACCCTATGGACAAACTGTAGGTTCCTGTTTTCACTTACCTCTGGATTCCCTCCTCCTTCCTCTTGGCTCCTTTCCATGCTCTGATATTTCACTGTTGCCAGATGCCACATTAGAGGAGTCAGTGCTGTTCACCCTGTGAGCAGCGCACACCTTCTTCGCATGGAGATGCAAGTGGTGAGAGAGTGGAAACGGCGAGAGTGGAGTCAAATGATCCATAACATATTATTCTGTCATTTGAAAATAGCATTATAAGGCGAGCCGTCTCTCATGCACCTAACACTGCGTTTCCCCTGAGGCTTCGGCATGGTATTTTCTGCACACCGTGTTCTCTGTTGGATTCTTTATTTAGTCAGAAAACAAAAACTGTTAATTAATGAACAGCATACTAATGAAGATACATCAGTAAGCGCACAAGCAATTTTTGTTCGTTTGGATATTTGCATGCAAGTACTTTTTTTTTGGTGTGTTTCATGAAACAGCTATGAGTCACTTTGTCACGGATGGACACTTACTTTGCGTCAATCGATGATGTGACCTTTGGTTAAAGGAAAAAGCTTTTCCACCAACAGCAACTAAACAACTAGCTTGATCTTTCTTCCTTTCATTTTCTTTTTGCGTACCCATGAACAACCAAGGAGTATGACTGAAATGGCACATAATACCTTAAACATGATCCTATTACTTCACCACATGACGTTGGCTCTCACAAATGCGTGCGAACTGTAGTTTCAGTGATCCCATTTGCACCAAGGATATGGTGAAATCTTTAAATGTAATCCGCTTAATGGCATCCTCCCCATGTGGCAGAAGTGCGCTGTGTGATGTCTCACGTTCGGCAAATCAATGCGTGTTTTCCCGTGCAGCCCTACAAAATGAAAGCATTGACTGTATGAACCCTGCCATTGATTACACATATTAGATAGAGTTCAAAAGCTTTTTTTTTTTTCAACTTTCTGCCATCCGTTGCAGTTCTCTCCTGACTCCCAGATCAAGTAGTCTTCAGCAGCAGGAACGCACTCATTTGTATGCGGCAGTTCGGCTCTTGCTAGAGGGTTCATCCACCACTGATCGATGGAAGCAGGCGAGGATACAAGGGAACAAGGATTTCTTGTTGCTCTGCAAATTAGGCCTCAGCTTGTTTCATCTCGAAATGTATGTTTGTAGACAATAAGTGAAGTTTCCATGTGCTAACATACATGGTTCCCCCACCCTAAAAACAGTGATTTCACTTACACACTGAGTAAATTGGCACATTACTACCCCCACAAGAAAACTGCTTTGAAAATAAGGTTGAGAGAGTTTATTCTTGTATTGCAAACCAACTTGAATGATAGTGTGAATCATGATCTATTCAATTAAGCCATTTGATGATGAGAGAAGCTGTTTTTTGTTTTTGTTTTTTTAATTCTCTATTGTCCTTGTTTATTCTTGAGCACTGAGGTATACAGGCAGAGACAGCTTAAAAGGCATATCTGTGCTCTAGGTGGTAATAATACCTAGAAAATTTGCGAAGCAATTTAGAAAAGCGTCACTAAAGTTATTGTCTAAAACTCCCAACTTTCATCAACTTTCTTCTGTGAAGCCAAATAGTAATTTGACGCTCAATTTTGTTATTCTCTGAAATGATAAAATGCCTACGTTTTTATATAAAAAGCGATTAAGAAGTGTAAAGAAAACCAAGATTAAAAAAAGCAGCCCAAGTTTTGCTTTTCCACTGCAGCAGATTTTGAAGTAGAATTGGAGCTGGAAAAGCAAAAGCATAAATGCAATTTATCTTCTTTTTTTAACTGAATAATTTTGCAGTATTTTAAAAGGACAACAGTGAAACATCTAATTGCTTTTAGCAGGAAATTCACCATTTTATATTGCTCATAACTCCCAACTTATTGCTCACTCACTTTGATTCTTTGCTTAGGCGAATCACATACATGTTCCCGGTGAAAAGTGAGTCACTATATTCACGTGCACAGCAGTACTGCAGGGCAGCTCTATTTTATGCTATTACTTCTGCCAGGATCACAACTACTGCCAATACCAATACAAAAATACCTTTATAATATTTGAAACACCATAAAAGTGTCATTGTTTTAAAAAAAAAAGAACAGCTAATTAATTGCAACTAAAACCAGATGAGTTAAAAAAGAGTCAGCGAAAAGTAAAAAAATTGTCTGTGCTTAAATGTAATAAATACTATGAAAAAAGTTAAATACGAATTTTAGTAGTAAGATAAAATACAGGATGTTAGGGTTAGGACAACACAAATTACCAAAATGAAAAATTGGGCGCTGGTTTCCAATTCAGGGTACATCACAGTTTTGAAAAGTCAGTTATCCATCCATACATCCATACATCCGTAGATACATCCATCCATACATACATACGTACGTACATACATACATACATACATACATACATACATACATACATACATA
>JARVGS010002936.1:0-10179 GCA_031762315.1 Hypsolebias antenori
AGTTAGGGAGGCCAGACTGAGATGGTTTGGACATGTCCAGAGGAGGGACAGTGGGTATATTGGTAGAAGAATGTTAGGAATGCAGCTGCCAGGAGAAAGACAAAGAGGAGATATATGGATGCAGTTAGAGAGGACATGGAGGTAGTTGGAGTGAGGACACAGTGAGATGGAGGAGGATGACTCGCTGAAAGAAGAAGCATGTCTGATTATTTCTGCATGTGGACACTCACTCAGTAAAAATATAGGAACATAAAATTATTTTAAGCTGTGAAAAACATGATTTGATTAAATGTTGTTATTTAATCATGAAATTTGTGAAAACATTAAAGGAGGAACGTTGATTTATTTGCAATAGTAAAAAGTTATTTAACTGTTTTAACACAAACTCCTATACTGTATTTTGTTTTCCAGAAACAACTTCACCTTGGACGGGGTAAGAAAAGTTTATAGCAACTAAGATGGCAGGCCGTCTCAAGAGAGTCCGTCAGCAGCTGATAATGTCCTGGAAAGTTCAACTCAAGAGCTGTTGTCAGCTGCGTCGGTGTTGGAGTCTCAGTTCACTTTCAGTTTTTTGTTTCCCCTACAAGATCCTCCCATTTCTCTCTTCATCTTTTTGTTATTCTTACTAAAAGGACCTTTCTGCTTTGTGTTTTTTTTAACCATACAGGTACAGACAGAGATAAACAAACTGTAAAAGAAAGTTGAGCTGAGAAATAGCTTTTGGTACTTTCAAGAAGATCAGCCCAGCTCGCTTGTGGCCTGACTCCTGCTTTATCAGCTGAAGAGCTTCAGACCTGCCTCAACTCCACCACTGTAATCCTCCTGAGTGACCTTCAGACAACTGGTCCTTGGTTTGCACCCAGGTCCCAAGCCACCCACTACAATGCACTGAACAGGAACACCTGCACATGCCAAGCTTCCTGGGAAGGTTCAGCTTTTCCCAGCTGTACCACACTCTGAGTCTTGCACCTGGATGGTGAGACAAAATCAGGTCTGGTTAGAACATTTTGAGTTGATGCAAGTTGATATAATCTTTTCCCCACCTGCAGTGTTAATAAACCTGATTATCTGGCTAAATTAAAACATCCATCATCCAAATTCTAATAGTAAACTATTTACCATAAACAGATACATCAATCTAAATTCCTGCACAGATTGTCATTTCTTCCCAACAACCGCTTCTTCAAATATTATTCTCCTATAATTTTTATTTGTAGTTATTTGTGTTGTGTTTATTTTGATTCATATTTAAATTTATGCCTGATTTACACAGGTCAGGCAGGCCTCACGGTTTTTAAGTCTCGCTTAGAAACTCACCTTTATTCCCTGACTTTTGACACAGTGCGATTTTGTTTTCAACCCAATGTTAGCCATTTAGTTTTTATCTTTTTCCATTTGAATCTATGTTTTTTTCCTGCTGTGTGTTTTGCTTGTGAGTTTCTGCTTTACACCACTTTAGTTGGCCTTGTTGCTGTTGTAAGTGCTTTATAAATAAAGTGGTATGGTATGGTATTAATTTTATTATAAAATTTAAAAATACAATTAGGTCTCCTCCTCATTTGATAAATATTTAATAAGATACAGAGTTCCCCCAACTCTTCGATAGTTGAATTCTAACGGTAAAAGGCTGAAAATCAACTTGCTGCCCTTACTTTGTAAGAGCTATAAAGAAGTAAGGAAAATATGTTCTTTACTCCCTCGCCTTCCACTTGTTACAATTATTAGAAAGTACTATTTTTTTATTATTATCCAAACTACAATAAAGGAACATTACAAAATAAAAGTAACAGTAAAAAAAAAAAGCACACAATATTCATTAGAAACCTGTCAGATCTAAGCTTACGCAAGACTTTCAGTTTGCATGCTACTCTTACTTTATTACTCATTATGTCATCTGTACTTTTTTGTGCTGAGGGTTTTTTTTTTTTTGCAACATCACACTGTGTCCTGTTAGGGAAACAGTGTTTTACCTCCTCTTTCCTCATGTTCCCTTTTCCTCATCTAACAAAAAGGCAGCGGTTCTCATGAGGATGCAGCCTCAGGTACCCCGTCTACCCATGTCTATTTTCTTTGGTTGTTTGCATTTCTTTGGACGGGCTGTACTGGATTGAAATTTGTTGTGCTTCTGTGCAACGACAATAAAGCTGATTCTAACGGTGTGCAGTGTTTTTGCACTGAAAATATACATTTGACTTGACACAGCCAACTCTGTTTCACTGCTTGTCCTCAAAAAATTTTAACACAATACTGTACTTGTTTTTAAACACACATGCTATATTATCTAAATCAAAGCTTAGTTTTCCTTATTTGTGTCGTTTAGGATCTTATTGGATGACAAACTCTGCATTTAAGTGGATGTAATGGATGCGATGTAATTACAGACATGCTTTCACACTGCTGAGTGCTCATCAAATTTAATAAGAACAAGTGAACTTATACCAACACTATAAGATGAGCTGACTGGAAAACAGTGCATCGGACTGTTAAAGTGATCCATCATCTCATTACTAAAATTGCTTTTAATGTACATACAAAAACATTATTTCTATTCTCGGATTCAAATGTTCTTTACGGAATGGGCATGTCAGAAAGTTCCCACTTGTGCAGGGGGAAAAAAAAGAGTGAACGTGTTGAAGAGTGAAAGTGATTACAGTCTAAAGATGAAGAGCAAAAAGTCTGAGAGAAGGCGGTGTTCAACATAAAGATGGTGTGCATAGCTGATTGTAGCCAATCAAGGCATAAAGAATGGGAGGCTTTCTTGTTTGTTGAGCTGTAAGAAGATTACTAACCACCGGCCACATCATCTTATCTTCCAAATCCCTTTCAAACACTGGGCAGCCTCCTGCAAACACACACCTCATGCTCCTTGTTGCCACTCAGTTCTGGCACAGGGCTTCAACCAGGGTGTTGGAATATAATCAGGACAACATTTAACACGGAGAGGAGGGTAGGTAGTAACAAACAAACATAACAAGGAGAGGGCTTCAGAAAGCTTAAGGAGGGCTTAAAAGATTACAAACAAGAAATAGCCCCAGTTAAAGAACAACCAAAACATGTCATTTCTGTCAGAAACATTTAAATGCATGCAAAATTTCATCAGATAAATTAAATTATATATTAGAATATACAAACAAAATAACTGTATAATCTTGAGAAAACTGAACATTCCCCAGTTTTTTCAATTAATATACTGGTATGCATAAACTTGCTATTGACTTTTAAAAACGTATTTATGCCATGTATATATCAGATGATACAAAGTCCTGTATGACACCTTTGAAATATAATGGCAGGAAACAGTACAAAAGGCTTCAAATCTAAGAATTAACATAAAACAAAATATTAATACTAATAAAAATATTAAATAATCATCTAGTATTATTAAGGACCAGTGGTCCACAAATCTTTTGAAATGATGTAAAAGACAAAGTTACAAAAGGTTTTATGCATTTATCATACTTTTCGAACTATAAGACGCATTCGGTGAAACAAAACAGATAAGTCAAACTTTATTCAAATTATGCACAATAACTCTCAACATTCTTCATTTGTACCACATAAAATCAGTTCAATGTCAGTAAGCACAACCAGAATTAAATCATAAGGCGCACCGGATTATAAGGCTCACTGTCGATTTTTGAGAAAATTAAAAAGGATTTTAAGTGCGCTTTATAGTCCGAAAAATACGGTATGTTGTGATTCATTCTACAAGCTAATAATGCTTTTGTCCCATTTCTGCATGTTGTATTGCCATTTTTACAAATAGCAAAAATATTGACCAATATGTCATGTTGCTCACTTGAGGTTTAATATTTAAGACGTAGTGAGGAAGAGATTAAAAACTGCTAGATGCACTGATACAACTTTGGAATAGAAAGAGGGTGTACTTTTTTTGTCCACACAACTATAGATAACTTACAATGAAATGGTTATCAAAAAGAAGTGCAATCAGGGCCAGTTTGAAGAGATTAAGTGCTGTCACTTATCCAGCAGAGGATTACAACATTTCAGTGACTTTATCAAAGGAAAACTCTCCACAACTTTATGCTAACTTTTGTGCAATTTAGGCTCAACTCAGTGATGGGAAGGATAAGAGATTAGACACAGCTGACCATGTCCAGAAGCTTTTAACAGCTTTTGATCAGTGCTGAATTTTCTTTTTCACAATATTAATTGGTGCATCCCATCTAAGAGAAATGTTGCAGTGAGTAGATGCCTGTTAAGTTAAATGTCTCCTTTAACCTTTTCCCCTCACAGGCACACAGTGTAGCTTTCCAGCTGCCCTCCGCACACATTAAACTTCACTATAAAAACAAGCAAGACATGGAAAGAAGCCAGAACAATGGAGGAAGGCTCAACCTATCACCTCAACATACACATGGATTTATTTAAAATGCATAACATGCAAAGAATTATAAAAAAAGGTCCCACATTTGCAAATGCAATGTGAATACAACTGAACCTAAAGACAAAATCATAAAGATACAAACTTAAAACAATCCATGTTAGGAAGAACACCAGAGATGCTCACGTTTTGTCTAACAGACTTTATTTTTGAATCAGTGAAAGAAAATGAGTTGAAAGGGAGACAAAAAGTAAAGCAAAGAAAAAAAAAAGTAATCTTCCACATTTAGTTTCCCATTTTTTAGAACCACATTACAACAATGAAAAGTCACAGCTCAATGCCTAAATGTTAAGTATGAAACATAAGAGGCTGAATGAGGTTTTCTTTAAGATACACAAGATTCATCCATTCAATATTTATTTGCAGTCCACCAAGAAAAACATGTCAAAAAGGTAACTATATGTTAATTTTGTTTTTAACACTCTGCTCATCGCAGCTGAATTCCCTCATTTACAGCAAAGCAAAAAAGTGGTAAAATAAAGAGACAAAATAAAAACAGAAGAACTAATAAGCGAACTTAAGAACGGTGTGCATGATTATCATGCTGTTTGAAAACCAAAACGTGTTTAAAAAAAAAACATTAACGCATCATGAAAGAAGATAAAGTCTTTTGCTTCAATGTTGGAAACAAAAATGGCCAGCAAAAGCCTAAAACATTAGATGTGACCAGAACAGCTGTCACAATCTAAAGTGGGACCCTCGGACTTGAGTATTGTGGATACAGTCCACACTAAACACGTTTAATTTTACGTTTGTTCTCAGTTTGAACATTGACTGAGCACACACAAGAGTTAGGCTTTGTGTATTAACATATAACATTCCAGGTCCAGTCATTTTCCAACACAACACTGAGAATTTTTCCTCTTAAACATTGCATAATTTCAGCACACGAGCCACACTTGATAATATAGAACGTAGATGTGAGGAGAAAATGCTTAAATTTGAAAAGTTTTTAGAGATAAGGGGACAGACTGACCAAAAAAAAAATAAAAGTTTGACAAATCTGCAGTCCCTTCCCATCATTGAGACAGGTCTTTGTGTAATCCAAGAATGAGCAGTTGGCTGTTCCCCACTACAAATGTGTTGAAGTTCTGACACGCTGCGAGTCCTGAATACAGAGTGTCAGGATTCTGTCACTTTTACAGTCCACAGTGGCAGAAGACCCTTCGATTAAAACAAGACTAGATGGAGTTCCATAAAGCAGAGGAGGACAAATCTGGAGAAGCAGAGCTTCGGTATCCTGAGGAGGGTGATCAACAGGGGTTTGTTTGAGATTGTATGTAGTGGAGGTCAATGGGGGGGATGGGTGTAGACATGACTTAGCTTGAGGCTGGCAAGCTTTCTTGCCTCACAAAGTCCATTCTTGGCGCAGGGTTCAAAGCAGCTCTGGTCTGGATTTTGAGGTACCCGGTAAAGAGAATAGTCTATAAACAGAGCCAAAGCCAAAGTGTGCAAAAAGGACGACCAATTTTTTCCCTATTTTCTCCACCTAATCATTCCTTTTTTCCTTCTTTTTCTCTGAGGTAAAGAAGACCGTCTGCTTTCCGAAACAAACAATTGTATAAAGCATTGTATTTTCTCTTGACATATCTTTACTCACTTTCACACCATTCACACTTGTATAGTTAGAAACTCCCAAGAAAGTGAAGAAATCATATTTTTCTTTGCTCTGGATCGTTTTGTCTTTATTGAATTTGTTTCTTTACCAAAAGGCATCTAGCAGAAGGGATATGATCAAGCCGACAGGAGCGGGAAACGAACAAAAAAAGTGAGCAATGATCAAAAATAAAAAGAACGAGCTCAATTTTAAAACGAAAGAATGCAGGTTTGCATTCCCCAAAAGAAAACGTAAAAACCCTGTAGGATGAAGTTAAAGGAAGAAAATCATATCCCTGTTAGAGCTGAGATGCCATCTGGACACAGAGGTTTTCCTGGGGGAACGCCTGCTCAGGAGCACTCCTCCCCGATACGCTGGCATGAGCGGCCCACCTTACGGTCGAGCTTGACCATCTTGAGGACGGCCTCCTGACGACCGTGACCCAGATGGTCGAAGAGACACTCGTGCTGCTCAGGAAGACGATGGAGCATACAGAACACATAGCCTGGAGGGAGGGAAGCATGCAGATAGAAGACAGACAGCCAGTGGTTAATTAAAGTTCAGAGTTTTTGTAACGTTCAGAAACATTTTTCTAAACAAGTAGAAACCATTTTTAGGGACAGATGCCATGTTGGAAAAAATATATTGAAAGATCAAAGTAATCATGCCCCTGAGACATTGTTTAACCAAAACAGACATTTAACTAATAGTTTCCGCTTCAGACTTTATTCAGCAGAAAAAGCATCCTCTCTCTCAGACTCTGTTTCTACTGTAGTTCATCCAGCCTTGGCCTTGTCACTACAGTAGCCTCTAAAGGCTCAGAGACAGTAGTTAGGTTTTTCACTGTATTCATTAATACGTACATAATACTGCCATTCAGTAAGTGGTAATTAAATGTGACCTCTGAATATAATGCAATTAAATCTGGTGTAAAAAATACACACAAGAATGAAAAGAAAAGCAAATAATTCAGCAAAACCGACAGTAATATTCCCCAAACAGAAACCACAAACGGAAAATTTACCATCCACCTCTCCGTTGGTATTCTGTGAGATAACTGTTAATTGAGGAATTAAAAAAACGTATTAGCTAAAAAGACAATTGGAACGATATATAATAATCTTTAGTTAATATAATGAAATAAAGATAAAGCAAATTCCAGTCATTATATAAATCCATTCATGTGTTGTTTTGATTGCCCATGCATTTGTTAATAATTCTTCACCTCTGTTTAGTCAAATAGAAGTTTTCCACCCAAATTCTAACCAACTCCTACACAGCTTCAGGTCCTTCCTCTCAGGACAGGGCCTAAGCTTTTAAACACTTTTAATCCAAACTCTTATTCAGTAGCTATTGCAACTTCTGAAGCCATCTTGTCACTATCAAACAGTCAAAGTTAGAAAAGGTTCTCATGTGATCTTAATTAGACTTTGACAATCTTTTCTAACATCTTGATACTGAATGTTCAGTCATTTTACTGCAGATTTCCTGGTTGGCTGGAGATCCACGCTCAGTTGAATCAAATAATGTCAGTCAAGCTTCACCAGTCATGCAGATGAGACTATATGTGACTAGAATACTTTAGTATATGGAAAGGTTTTTAATAGATGTGATTGTTGACATGCTGCGAATGGTTTTCTCTAAATGTGGAGACGTGCATTAAAGACAAACATCTTTCTTGGACTAATGCTAGAAAAGCAATTCACAATTGAAACAGTTAGGGTCCCGTAGGGCTGGGCGATATGGACCAAAATTAATATCTCAATATTTTAAGAAAAATGGCGATATACGATATATAAAGATTTTATTTCTTTTCATAAATAACAAAAATTTATTTCTGAGTCAAAGCCTTGTCCCAGTTGTCACACAGTCACATTTATTAATAATAGCTGTAACTCTACAAACTAAATGTCTAAAAAATAAACTATTTACATATTCAAATTTGTTTTTTAGACATTTATTTACATGTATTCAACAATAATCCTCTTCAGCTGTGCCGCCTTCACGTTAGTGTGTGTGAAGCAGAAGTGAGGGGCTTTTTGTATTCAGCGAGGGAGGAGGAGGCTGCGTGAAGTTGGATGGGAAGAAAAAGAACTACTGTACACAGATTTTCAAGTCTTACAGTGAAAGGAGGTAGTGCCACATTAATAAAGCAGTGGCTAATCAAATCGCTAAAGACACAGTCCTTAGCGGCTAACAAGACAGCTAACTTTAGCTGTCTTGTTAGCCGCTAAAGACGATTAGCCACTGCTTTAATGTTGCAACACCTCACTGTTCCTCTCATAAGGCACAGCACGCTCTCCAAAAGAACAGCCATTGTTTTCTTTTTGCTCAGCAGCAGCTGCTGTTCATATATCTCCCATGTTTACTTGTGCATCATCATAAACGTCTCCTGCCCACCTCCTGGAGAAGCAGGAAATGGTGGGGTGAGCGCGGCTGAGGGGCTGGGTTTGTATTCAAGGAGAGAGGAGGAGGGGACTGCGTGGGAGAAAGAAAAGCAGGCGGATTTTCAAGTATAATATTGTTTATATCGAAATAGTTTCATCTTGTATTGCAAAAAAAAATTTTTTTCAATATTTTTTAAATATCAAGATATTGCCCAGCTCTAGAGTTCCGTTTTTGCTGGCTCTAGACATCAAAACTAATGACATAATTAACAGTTCAATTCCAGAGCATTTTCTTTGTGTCATAATAACAACCTGAAATATAAATATTAGAGGAACTGTGTAAGAGCAGATGTCTACTGAGTGTGGCAACATTGGAGCAAATTCCCTGCTGGAGTCCCCTTTTTCTTCCCCATTCACAATATGAAAATCATTCATGCTTTCAACTCATTATCAAACCATCTTGCCTTATACACTGCGAAACATTCTGCAGGACCATTAGCTAAATAATTTGCAATTACTGCGATAGTCAGAAATTACTATAATTGTCCCCATTTCCCCTTTTGGTTCGTGAAAGGTACGCATTCATAGTAAGCATTAGACTATTAAGGATGAATAGCCCATGCATTAAGTAACGCCTGGTGAAGGAGAAAAAAGGACGTCAATTTCCAATTTAGCCATGGTTGTGTTGGTTTAGGCGGATTGATATTTAAGTAGTAAAGAGCTTTGACTTTTTAAGCACTTTAATTTGTATGCAAACAAGTTGATTAGCAAGCCAAGTATAGGTTTAAACTTCATTAGTGCTCATGGTAATTGGCTTATGTTTTATGTGCAATGAGAAACATTCAGGCTTTCTGCAATGGCCCCTAAAGGCTAACAATAGCACAAAATAAATGCCCAGGCTATAGAAGCTTTCCTCTTGTCTAAGATTTGCAAAAGTCATCAAAACCATGACCAAGTTTATGCTTAAATGTATACATCAATAAGGTCAATTATATTCATCCACAGATGATTTGCTACATATTAATTCAGGCATATTAGTATGCTATGATGTGAGAGTGTTTCTGTTTAAATGTGAATTTTTTTAATGATGTCATAATAAATTGTATATGTGCATGAGTGTCATCGTACCGCAGCGACAGGAGCCCAGCTCTTGCTGTACCAGCTCCAGTTTAGTTTGGCAGCGATGGCAACGTTTGCGGCTCCGCTGTTTAGAGCCGCTGCGAGACGACGGCGATGACGCTGACAAAGATGGTGATGATGACGAACACTCCTCGTGCTCAGGGTCCTGACTCACTCTTGCTCGTTTCTCAGGTGAAGAAGTATCATTGTCTGACTCTGAGGAAGGAGACACATGAGGACATGCATGTAAACAAAAGCAAAAAGCTGATCAAGACACATTCTGTTCATCAATGATGTTCATCATTCTGTTGATGAATTATTGAGCAGGTCAAATATTTCTACAGAAGCAGAATTCTGAATAAAATATTGCACTTGGAAGGAAAAAAAAGAGAATTCATAATGACTTAAAGCATGTTTGACATGATTTATGAACTTTGCAGAAAGTGGCACAACATAATTTATTATTCAACTATGGTCGTTTTTGCAAACAAACTTACAAATATATTAAAATTTCATTCAAAGTTATTTTAAATTTGGCGCTGCGTTTCGTCACTGAAAATTCGGGAACTTCCGCATACGTCGTCTGTGACGTAAGATTGGTTATCTCTGCTCCAACGCGCATTGTAAATAATGATGGTGGAGCATGTAGAATCAGACGAATGTAGCAATTT
>JARVGS010002965.1:0-10174 GCA_031762315.1 Hypsolebias antenori
GTGAAATTTTCTGAAAAATAGTGCCGTATGCTGCCGGATGACGTCATCGGGTGCCGTTCGTAAGTCCGGAGCGTCGTCGGTCGGGGGCGCCGTAACTCGAGGACTACCTGTACTTGGTAATACAGTACTGTACATGTGCAGTTTGTACGTATGTTCTGACTTACGTCAAATTCGGTTTACGCTGCCGCCGTGGGAACGGATCTGCGTCGTAAACCGAGGACTACCTGTATTTCAGGCAGTTGTCAAGCTAAAGATTTGCCCAAAGATATTTAGAAAAACGGACCATATTAACATGCCCTTAAATGTGTAGGAGCTGCTTCTTGAGAAATATCCACTCACCAAAAGAAAAATACAAGGACAATGTCTTCTGTTCAACTATTTTCTTCACATATTGATAGTCTATGTAAGATTACTGACTGCAGCTCCTCCTCCACAAGATGGCCGCCAGTTACCAACAGCTTTCAGTCATCTACCTGATGAGGCTCAAACCTACATAAGGCTGCAGTCCTGTGTTACTTGTTGCTGGAGCATTGTGCCTTCTTGGTATGTATGCCTTCAGTCAGTATGGTTGCTCTGCAAACAATTAAGACTTACCTTGTTCTTTGTGCCTGCAGTATCCTGACTCCTCGGATCCTGTCCCCCCGTGCCTTGCCTGCCACTTGCCTTCCAGACCTGCTTAGTCAGCCGTTTGCCTGCCAGACCTGCCTTGCCTGTTTTGTCTGATCCTTTGCTTTGGAGGTCCTCATGGATTCCACTCTACGTTACATCACGGCATCTTCACCTGTAAGAGAAACAAATTATCTACAACCGTTCAGCCTCTCTGCCTGGACCTGCTGACCCTGTTCTCTTTTCCAGGTGCCCCAGAGAACCACCTGTATATTATCTGCACTGTAAATAAAACACTTACCCTTTTTCTAAGGCCGAGTCTTGCTCCGTTCTAGTCTCTGACAAATCTGGGTACCGCGAGTCATAACAGCCTTCTCATAAAATAATTCTGCTTAAACCTACAGAAAGGATAGCAATAGTATGCATTGCTACTCATTTAAACTGAACGTTCTGCCATTTATTGTCATACCATACCAAAATCCACACTGGGTCTGTGTGTCCACTTCAGTTGAGAACCAGCCCTTTCACAAAAGGAATAAAAAAAATAAAACATGGAGGTGGTTGCCATAAATTGTGTGTGAGCTAGCCAAATAAAATAATGCTCTGCTTAATCACATTGGCTCTTCAGTTCTCATTTTACGTGTTTCATATTTTGTTTTTTCAAATGCAAACAAGTGTCATGCAGCCCACAAGTGACCCCCATGTGCTTGAGATGAATACATTGTACTAATAGCTGTGAGAAGACACCCTGGGAGCAACCATGAAATATGTGCAAAGAATCGTGACCACTGAGATAATAGCCCTTGACCAGACCATGGATTGTCTGTCCACTCTCTCCTTTGCTCCTCTTCCACCAAGGTTTGGAATGGCTCGTGCCCAGAACAGATGGTAAGTTGAGGCGCTTGTATCGTATGGCAGAGCAGGGGGTAGGACAAAACCACATGGGTGATATACGCATGAACAAAGTGTGCCATTTGTCTAGTGTAATGGCTATTTTTTACTTCACGAAGTCCTAAACAGGTAGGGTGCACACTTAGATGTGTTCATGATTGTCTATTCAGTTGTGCACTTCAGTATGATGTCTCTACTTTGATTGAAAATGCTATACATGTATAGAATATCATTTTATAATTTACAGTACAAAACACAACCTCCAACATGACCATGCAAGGTTACAGCTGAGGTAATAAAAACTAGCTCCAGTGGGCCAGTATTTCCTGGTGGGGAGTTTTGTTTGGGAACTTTTTTTGTGTTCATCCGCTGAACAACATCCAGAGCAGAAAGAAGAGAAGCTTGGGGCCACTCTAATTAAAGCCCAAGCAAGAGTGTCGTCTGCTGTGAATTCACAAGCAGGGGGGGAAAGCGAATCAATGGACAGCCAGCTCTGTCATCAGCATCAACCGTTCTCGATCAGAGCAATTGAAGAGGAACAAAAAGGAAGGAGAAAGACTCTACCGGGATGCTCCTACCACCTGCGCAGAGCATCAGAGCGCTGGAGGGAGCGAGATAGGTACAGAGAGCCACGAAAAATGGGAAAAGCTAAAATTGTCCAAGCTACTGGAGAACACTGGAGACTTATCGTTTCTTAGTTAGAGCGAGCAATTTTGTCATCATCACCAAGGAGATCCATTTTTGATAAATAAAGGTGCAATTGTTTCAACAATGGCAGTGAGCAGATAGATCTAAAGACCATTTTAGAAAATATTGATTCTGCTGGCAGATCAAGCAGCTGCACAGAGTGAGTTCCTATGGTAAATTTTCTTAGGAACTAAAAAAAAAGTGTTTACAGTGCAAATTTGGACTACTGAACCCTGTAAGTGGTCTCAGTGCGCTCCTGTGTACGAGCTGTGCCTCTTGGCCAGAGTGAACATTGGATCAGGTTCTTACGTAAACTCAAACACATAAACGGCATGTTCTCATGGCATTAGCATTCCAAATGTTTTTTCAGAGGCAAAAGTGAATGCAACTTTTTCTGTCTCATAACACACGCTCTCAGATAGCCCCGTTTGAATAAATGAATTCTGACAAGGGGAATTTGCATACAAAAACACAGCAGGTATGAAGGAAGTAGCTGGTCCCCTGGCCAAGGTCTCTGAAGTTTTCTCTGAACCTTTTCATTCATCCACTGCTCCATGTGGACCTGCGGCTTTTTAAATGGCCGCCTGTGTTTATGTCGTGTTCACACTGGAGGTGAACAGCGAGGCATACACTCGCTCATTAAATCCTCTGTGTTTGGGGGGCCAGCACCTGCAAATCCTTTTTACCTGCCCAGTTTAATGCAGAAACGACTTGAATTTTTAAAAGTGTTCTTAAAAGAAGCTTTATATGTTCTCAGGAGGAAAAGAAATACTTTCATTTTGCCTTACAGCGAGTTAAGATTTACTGGGGTCATAAAATATTTCTAAACTGCAAAGGCAAACAGCTTTTGACAGCATCAAGCAAGGGCTGACTATCACATTTCTTATTGAAATTTTGTTTATATTATAAAAACAATAATTTACGCAAACATCTTTGATGGTTTTGTGAGTAATTCCTTAAAAAAATGGATTATAAAAAAATACTCAAATATCAGCCTAAAGGTATGTATTCCAAATATGGAACATTTATTTTTTTGTATATCAGTATATTTATCATTGTTTGTTCTTAAAGCATTGTATAATTACAGTGAGACAAATGTAGAATAAATAACATATTCATAATCCACTAGAGTTACTAATGTAATACCCGCAGCAGTTTGTTGTGCAAATATGATTCATATATTCAACTTAATCTGACTTGATTAAACAAATATGTTTAACATGAAATAGGTACAAATAAAAGTTATTAACGGAACCTAACTAGTACTTAGTAACTTAGTAACTAATATCCTTTCTAATATAGATATAAACCACAGTGAATGAAATAAAAACTAACCACTGAGTTTAAAAAAACTAGTTTAGAATCCACCAAATTCAAAGCACAGGTGGTAACTCCCTCTAGCTTATAAATACAATATTTTGTTCAATTATGACTAAGGTGAAAGCTGTGAGACAGCAAATTTGTGAAACATTTTTTGAAATTCAACATTTCTTGACTTGAAAAATGTAGATTGAAATTTTTTATTATTATTTTGTGTGTGTGTGTGTGTGTGTGTGTGACACTAAATAGACTTGTGCAAATCACTGCATGCACTGTTAGAAGCAGCTTAAACCTAACAAAAACTTTCTAGATGATGTTTCTAAGGAGGCATATTGCTGCCACCCAAATAAAAACAAAAAGAACCGTATCGTGTTTAAAATATGTAAAACCTATTGTGTATTGTCCAAAGTATCTTTCTCATCCCATTCTTATTCACTACAATACAGTACAACTTTATTTATAAAGCACATTAAAACAACACCGTTGGCCAAAGTGCTGTACACTAACACATACAAACATAAAAACCATAAAATCAAAAGATACCACAAAAAGTAGTGAAGTACCAAATCATAAAACAGTAAAAACTATAAAACAAATAACTAAAACTGTAAAACTCAAGCTGAATTAAAAGCCAAAGAGAAAAAAAAAAGTGTGTTCAGAGAAAATTTAAAAACAGGAAGTGAGACAGCTTATCTGATGTGCAAAGGTAACTCGTTCCACAGTTCAGGGGCAATATATTTTTCATATTCTAAGAAAGTGTTTTTACATTATTTCAATATAACATTTATACAGTACTGTATTTTTTGTTAGAAAATGAAAAATATATTGTATTATTGGAAATATATTGTTAGAACAACTTTTTTTTTTCATAGTGACTGCTGGATGTGGGCACTAGTGAGCCTTGTGACCTGAAAATGAACAAGCGGGTAAAAGAAAATGAATGGATGGATGGATGTTTTAATGTGAAATGGTTTTGTTATTTTGCTATGGTGGTAGCAATGTGCTTCTGTCCAAATAATACCAGTTTGTCCTTTTTCTGCTCACATTTATAGTTTTTATATTTCATATGAAAAACAAATCAACACTGTGTTAAAGATAACACAATCTTAAAACTGGGCGAGAAATCAAACATTTAATAAAAAATATGCTGTACATTCTTATAAAACAGCAAAACAACAAACATCGTGTCCACCTGTACCAGACTGTCAGCTTTGTTGTAACGAGCTACAAAACAGAGACGTTTTCAGTCACACCCAGACTGTCAATAAATATTGGCTTCTTCTAATTGTTAAAATGTATTGCCACTTGCTATTGACATGCTTTGTTTCATTTAACACGATTCTTACATTTGACTGTCACTCCCTGGCCCACAGACAGTGTTTCTATTTTCAAAGCAATGCTATCTTCATATGTTTGCTGTGATAATCTTTCATCCATGTTCCTGATTTGAGTTCACTCCCTTCTGCGCCTGTGGCAACAAGTTTTATTTCTGCATCAATTACCACAGTGATTAATACAACAAGCAAACAGTTTAGAGGTAATAGGACACAATTAACATCTTTCCCCATTATAAAGGATATGCTAAACACTCACACCAGCGCTTTCTCTGCCTGGAATAAAGATGTGTTTAGGAGCTAATTCGTATGCTCTGGGATGGAAGTGGAGAGGGGCCTGGCTTTGAGCGATGCCATCACCACATTAATCTAATTATAGTTAGTTGAAAATGAGTCTTGCGAATCGAGACTGTGTGTGTGTGACACCCCTACACTCCACCCCCACCTTAACACAAACGCACACACACAAGCTTACATTGTTCCCTAAATGGGAGAGAGTGAATGAGAATGCCTTTGCTTTTCAATGCATTGCCACCACGCAAGTGCCAACCCCCCCTTCAAATGCCAAAGTAGCAAGATGAAAAGACACCATTCACTTGCTTTTGTATCCAAACTTGTTACCGACTTACTTTTTACTACCAGCCCCCGTTCCTTTTCTCCCTTTTCCTGTTTTCTAATTACAAACCCATTGGCACTGGGAGGGTGTGCATGGGTAAATAGAGCTGTAGGGGCCTGTCATGTGTTTAGTAGTGGAGAGAGGTCCTCGCAGCGCTCAGGGATGAGATGATTTGTTGTGATTGACAGCTACCTTGAGACTGGCCTGATGGAGTTGTCAAAGCTGTATGCTAACAGACTGCTTCCTTACCACCGCAGATGTACTCTCTTCGCTGTGCTGCACACACACTATGAAACACACGCGTGCGCAACGCACGGCTTTGCTTTGCATCGGGCACATCATGGGAACTCAAATATTTAGTCGGTTTTTAAAAGCGATCTGAGAAGGGGGATGTCAAATTTCAAAACCTTTTTGTGTGTGTGTGTGTGTGTGTGTGTGTGTGGGGAGGGGGGGTGGGGTTAGTATAAACAAACATTTGGTACGTACTTTTTTACACTGCCACCTCTTTCATATCATGGGCTTGTTTTTCCTGCAAAGCAAAGATGGAGTTGTATGTGAGGGTGCCTTCTTGGGCTAACACCGGGTGTGTGAATACAATGGTGATCCTACATCTGGGAACTCAGTGGGAAAACTATCCCATTTCTCACTTGTGCTGTAAGAAGAGGGTGTTCATTTTTACAAGGTGGATAGTGTTACTACAAAATGAAGTTGTGCAAAATTCCCTGTGAAAATCGGGTTATGAGCATTAGCTGTGATTTTTGACTGGTACTATTCATCACATGGGTCCACTGAGAGCAGCGATGGAGCATGTTTGTTTATAGTGGGCTGAATCCTTTCCAACCCTCGGAGCAAAAGAAATCTGCCAATAAAGAAACACAAAACAGTATTTAAGCAAAGTATTTATGCAAAACAAAAAATAGATATTACGTGTTTGGATTTTATGTTTTTTGTTCCTATCGTGACATGAAGTGTAGACATTGCAAAGTAAGTTTGTTGGTAATTTAGTGTAACTTCAGCACTGCTAGGGCCTCGGCTTTAGAGAGCTATAAAATGACCAATCTCTCTGCACTTGGTGACCGGATTTTTCTTCCTTCTTTCTTCTTCTTCTCCCTTTTCCCTCATGTCTCACTCTCCCCGCAAGTTATTCATCTCGGCGAACAAAAGCTAAGTGTTTAGCTGCGAGCCAGATCAAGGGCCCGCTTCTTCCTCCCAGGAAAAGGCAGAATAACAAACATGGCCGATTCTGAAATCAGCCGTACCTTCTGTCGGCTCCAGACTCCCACATCTGTGCCGCACCCCTTTTCTGTCTTCCACACAGCTGCTGCGGAGGGCTGGGGAAGCTTCGGCCCAGTGCCTCCAGGCTCCCGTTGCCTGAGAGTCCCCCGGGACGCAGCTGACTGGCACCCAGACTGCCAACCAGATGATGGATTCTACCATGAGAGTCAGAAGTGACAAGGGGAGGTGAGGCTGCAGGAGTGGCCACTGTTGAACCTGAGGACGAGGGGCACATGCAGTCAGCTGCCTCCGCTCTCTGACTGCTTTGTATTACACTACTGTTTACATGCAGATGTGCAAATGCTTGTAGAAACAAATGCCTCTGCAAGGCCCTGTCTCTGGGCGGTTAGCAACTTTTTTTTTTTTTTATATATTTTTTTTTTTTTCCCAAATTCTCCATCTGGACCCAGACTCTTTCATTAGCTGCACGATGTGCCATTTGTGGTTGAGAGCTGACAAAATATCAGCACGGCCGACTCACAACATTTTGTCATATTAGGCTTTCCCAAAACTTTGACAGATGCCAAAGAACACATGTTGAGGAGATAATTAAACGAACACATATTTTTTAGAGATTTTTTTTGCCGCCACAGTCTATTTCAACTCGTAATTAAAAGTGATTCCGCTCACAATCTGCGTTTCCATTCAAACGGGGATGGAAACAATACCTTCCCCTTGGATAAGCACGTTATTTTGTCATTCTTGGCATGACCAGCCTGATCTTGAGATACCAGCTGGATAGAAGCTCCATTCTTGCCCTGCGGCGTCCCACTGTACCACTGCCTCAACCAGACACTGTGATGGTAAGTGACTGCTGTAATTGTTCTGCTTGTACCAGGCAGCCTTTCAGCTGCCTCCTACCCCACTGGCCAAGCCACACATTCCTCACATGGGCCGTCTTGGCATGGGACCTCATAGCATCTCCCACCAACACAGCCTTTGGTGCAGGATTCCCATCACTGACGATGTCCGTTCAATAAATGAAGCTAAATCGAACGTAAGCAGTCACACATTCTGACTGTTGTTGTGTTTTTGAGCTGAATTTCTTTTTAATAAAGTCTCTTTCAAGTAAAGAATGCCCTAGATTATTTTTTTTCTCCTGTTCTTACTGAATTCTGTTGAAGGTACAAATCCAAGTGGAAAAAACAGGTAAATAAATAAAATTCCAGGAATAAAACTAAACGCTGTAAACGCATGGATACAAAGTAAACGAGTGTTTCTGCAAACAGGATGAATCTACTGTACCACACATCGAAGTGTTTAGCCGCTACTATATTTTCTCCATCGTCATCTCTCTGAGATTATGCATGCTCTCAGATACTCTGACGACTCGCAACTGCCCACCCTCTCCACCCCCATCCCACTGTGCCCCACAGACACACATATATACGCTCAAGAAAACCAACAGAGGAAAAAAAGAGGGGGGCGGAACATGAGGCGATGATAGCTTACTGTACTGTACATCAAATATTAAATTGTTTACTGTGGTAAATAAACTCATCGCGGCCCAGTCTGTTTGAAGTGACAGTAGTGGGTAAAGAGGATCAGTCTTGGTTGTGTAGCGGGGACTTTCTACTGTAACTGAGCGTCTCATTTACCATTCACTCAGTTGTGTCTTTTTCCATACACATTCACTGGAAAGGCACTCGTTCTGCATTAGTCAGGACTGAGAGGGACTTCTTTGCTTTTTTGGTGTTGATGCTGGAGCCCTGCGGCGGTCCCTGTCCATTTACTTATACAACAAACGTCAGCGTGAGGAGAGGTCGGGAGAGAAATAAGTCAAGGAAGTGTACAGGACATGCTGCTCTTCTGAAGTACGTCAAAAAGAAAAAGCTACAAGTCCACTCACCGTTGTCTCTGCACACTAAGTGTTCACGCCATCCAAACATAACTGGAAGGACTGGTTCAAAAAGGAGTTTTTATTTAGCCAAGCCAGCACTGATCACGTCAGGAGACCACGTGAATAATTCACGATATTTGCCTCAGCTTCTCCTGAAGAATTATAATATTGCAGAGCAAAGAAATGAATGCATAGACAAAGCACCAGGTGAACAGTGGGAGACTGAAGGATCTGCGTCTCTCCCAGAGGTATGTTGCCATCTTCTGGTTTTCAAGCAAAACTTCAAGGGCAACTTTTCAAAAGCTTTGATTTTTCCTCTTTTTGGCCCCAAAAAACAAACAAACAAAACAGACATGACTCTAGTTTGCTCTGAGTTTATATTACTTTGGATTATTATTACTGTAAATTAATTACACCCTAAACATAGCTTTTTGGTTCTGCAGTGTTCACTGTGCACAGTTGTTATATTATACCAATACATTTTTAAAATATATACAAGCTAATAATATTCCAACAAAATGTTTGGATGTCACTTTGTAAAATTTATGAATTTAAATGCATCTCTTGTTCATCTCATTTGCATGTATGATTATCCACATATGCCCTCCTGCTCCTCTCCCACTCTAAATATGATCTGCGCTGTGGCAGGGTGTTAATTGGCTTGGCCCCGCCGTGCATGTGCATCGGTGTGTGTCTGTACCTGAGCGCAAATGTTTGCGTATGTATATGTCAGCATGTTGACAGCGTGAGCGGTGTCAGAGCCTCTCGCTGTGGCCCAGCACATGCAGCTCTTTCCTCTGCAGCTAACACGCTCTCTGTTCCTCCTGGCCCCGCTGGACTCTGGGAGGCCCCGTCTGCAGAGCACGGAGCCAGCTGCTTGCTGCAGCAGAGAGGATATCTGCTTTTAGGACAATAGCTCTGAGTCAAAGTCCAGATTTGTGGACCTTTAATAATAATGCTGTCAGGATAATATTATAATTTGATCAAATTTAGTCATTCTAATAAAGCTAAGCAGTTACTCTGTTCATGTCAGTTACTTTTATGATTTTAAATTGTGTTTGTCGTGCACAAACTTATCTAAACATTTAAACCTTTAACGCGTTTGTTCACCATCTCATCCGTTATTAACTTAAAATTGTTGTCAGCGTTAGTGAAGATCAGGCAAACATTTGTTTTTGTATGATTTATTTAAAATTAATCTGTTTCCTATACTTTTTCCCACCAAGTTGTGTCTTTGTTCAATTTTTCTGTGCAAGAACACCATATAGCACTAAATGTACGCATCTCTTTCAAGCTAAATTTTTTGATCTTATTGTGTCCCGTGCCTGTTGAAGTGTTCCAGGAGTGAGTTTGGGAGCTCTCCGAGGAACAATGATCTGCAACATGACAGATAATGTTTCCCTCAGTGCGACTTTTCTTGTTCTACTTTGTTGAGGTTCTCTCGTGATGTTGGTGCTGAATAAGCAGGATGCCACCCAGAGCGGCCACATGCACCAGAAATGACCGGAGGATGAGCAATATGGCTGCCACACACACACACACACACACACACGCACGCACACACACACACACACACACACACACACACACACACACACACACACA
>JARVGS010002981.1:0-10173 GCA_031762315.1 Hypsolebias antenori
ACCATCTGCACCAAGGATTGCTTTGGCAACAAACACCATGTGCACCAACGTTCGGTTCACTACAACCATGTGCACCAAATTTTGGTTCATCACAACCATGTGCACCAACGTTTGGGTCATCACAACCATGTGCACCAACGTTTGGGTCATCACAACCATCTGCACCAATGTTTGGTTCCCAACAACCATCTGCACCAAGGATTGCTTTGGCAACAAACACCATGTGCACCAACGTTCGGTTCACTACAACCATGTGCACCAGATTTTTGTTCATCACAACCATCTGCACCAACGTTTGGTTCATCACAACCATCTGCACCAACGTTTGGTTCATCACAACCATCTGCACCAACGTTTGGTTCCCAACAACCATGTGCACCAACGTTTGGTTCCCAACAACCATGTGCACCAACGTTTGGTTCCCAACAACCATCTGCACCAATGATTGCTTTGGCAACAAACACCATCTGCACCAACGTTTGGTTCCCAGCCATGAGCACCGTTTAGTTGGGCAGCATGCAGTTTTGGTGGAGATGGGTGATGTAACCCTGTAGGTAATGAAGTAACTAGAAGTACTGTAATATTGTCAGATGAACTTGTGGGAACTCTACTGGTGCAGGTAAGAAAGTTTCTACGTGCACGGTGAAAGCGGTGGAGTTTTGTTTTGCTCAAGTGAGTTGGACTGAATCCAAATATCAAAAACAAGTGTTATTTCCAGTGTTTTCAAAGTAGATGATTGAAGATTTGACTCTGATGTTGCTGAAAACGTCCCTGAACAATGATGAACTCTGGGATTTTAATTTTTAAAAGTATCATTTAGTGTCTAGTTATGTCGAATGCACATCTGACAAACATTTCTTGTGTTGCATCATCTTTGATGATGATCCTGGATCTCACTGGGCTGCGACTGCTGCAACCAGGATCCTTCACGATCGCTGTTCATCCAGTTTTCAAAAAGTCTTAGTGAGGGTTCCTTTCATGAGCTGCAGGCCGTCTCTCTGCAAGAATTTAATGTTTCAAGGTTTTGTTCGATGAATTAACTCAAAATAATTGGAACTGTAGCGAGCGTTTGGAACTCATCTCAGAAAGTGTGAGAAATTCAAGATAAGTTTGATGACCATGGAGCATGTGAACGTGCTTTAGGAACCAAGTCGGTGCATTTCAAAGTTCTGGATCTCCAACAGTCCCGGCCCAGCGAGATCCAAACTTTACACAATATTGTGAAAGTCATGTGTTTTAAAAATGACTAAAATACAGCTGGTCTCAGAAAACCACATTTAGTTTGTAAAGTTCTGTAAAAAATATAAAAACAAAAATAGCTGTAATTCTCAGATCAGTCCTTTAAAGGTGTAGTTTCAGTCACTTGAATTCAGTTTTAATGATTTTAGTTTTTAAATGTTTGCTGCACTGTGACAAATCTTTGTAATGTTGCAATAATGAACAAACACTAAAAGTCTGTGTGTGTGCGTGTACGGGTGAAGATGTGCTGCAGTGTGTTATCACGCCGTCTCTCTGATGTTAAACTTCAGCGTTTGTAGCTGAAAGTGTGTTTTACATTTTATTTTTATTCAATCAGCTGCTCTGTCTGCTCCAGGTCGGCATTAATTACCACCAAGTGTTTTGTTGTTTGGTGGTTGTCGGTACAAAAACCAGTTTACATTATAAACAAAACCAGGAAGTGTATAAATGTCTCATATGCAACAACAGAATTCTAGGATTTCAAAGCAATTTTTAGTAAATTTAGAGACAAATTTTTAGTTTGTCTTCACTTGAATGTTGTCAGTGTGTCGAAACGACACATTTGTGATTAAAAAAAAAAATTGTATATTTGTTGCACTGCATTTTTATGTTGCGGTAAAACATTTATTCTGACAGACTTTTTGTAAAGTACTGCACTACACTTTTTTTTTTTTTTATTTCAGGGTTTCTGCTTGGTCTTAAAATGTAATTTCTCAATTTTAGGCCTTAAACTATCATGTCCTGGTTTCCTAAAATACATTTAATTAAATCCTAAATGTATGTGTTTATTTGTTTCCTCTTCCATCAAGATTTTTTAATAATCTGTCAGCGTTTATTCGTTATAAGATTTTAGATGAGCTCATGTAAGAAAACTACAAGTCCCATCATGCCGCAGCCCACCTGGAGGAACATTTGTAAATCAGATGCTCGGCTCCTGAAACTGCTTCGTTGGAGCTTTCTGAAAGTAAAAGGCTTTAAAATCTAATTCTTTAAAGGAAATTTGACAAACTCATTTTTTGTAATTTGCATAAATCTTGTTTTATAATAAGAATAAATTTAAAGCTGACGTCACAGAAAGAGCTGCAGCTCCAGAGAACTTCATGCAGCTTCACCTCCTGAAACGGAACACAGAAAGAAAGCTCTGCTTCACTTCACTTTAAGTTTTAATTAAACTCATTTAAATTATAAATGTGCCAACGGGGCGGGGTCCCTCTGATCCAGTCTGAAGCTGAACCGTTTCCATCGATTCCTCCAGATTGTTTCATCGTGGATCCAAGAACCCGACTGTGGGTCCATCAGTTCATTCTCCAGAAAAACCAGCACGGATCTGGACTCTACATCAGTTCCTGACAGTCTCTGGAGCTGCCCGGGGCGCCCGTGGACCCCAGGCCGCTCTGCTCCAGCTCGGCTATCACCGACATATGTTTGAAGTCTGCGGGACGGCGGTTGAACGTCTCCAGCAGTCGGAACGTCTCCTGCCTCTGCGTGCCGTAGAACAGCTGCACCTGATTGGCCAAACACTGAGCCTGGTGGACGGTCTGGAAACGAGGGGCGGACGTTTATAAAAATCATTCGGTTTTTACCGTTCGGGTTCAAAACCCTCGTTCAGCTCTGACTTACGATAAACTTGGGGTCCATCTCGGCTGTCATGAGCGCGACGCCCTTCTTCTGCTGCAGGTCCGGGTAGTGGTAGAGGATCAGCTGACTCGGAGCGTTCTCACCCAGCGTCTGAGAACAAACAGGAGAAAACACTATTGTTTAACAACAAACCCTTCTGCAGGATGAATAAATGCTTTACTTTGGGAGGATTTAACATATTTTTGGCCTACAAGTCACAGTATTTTGCATAATATACATGTCCTGTGACTTACAGGCTGAAGCGATATATTTATGAATATTTTCCCATATTTATAAACCAATTTTTGGCCAAGATATGACCGTTTCCATTCATTGACTGGAAAAAAAAAAAAAAAAGCAGTACCACCTTCAGCCACTTGATAGCAGCAAAGTAGTAATAGTTGTATGGCATACTGTTGTATCATGTAATAGATAAACGTGGCTGTAATGACAAATTCAAAAAAGTTCAAGACAAAAACAACTGGACTTTATTTATGATACTTTATACTTCAATGTTTTTTTTTTCTTGCACTTTTTAGAATTTACCACGTCCTGGATGACTGAGAATCTTCACCAGCGTTTAATGACTCAATCGGCCTGCCACAGTCTCCCAACCTTCATTCTGCTCTCTGCTTGGAACCATCAAACCAGCTGCACCACCGCAGCGAAATGCAGCTGATTTGTCCATTAAAGTGATTTATTAAGCAAATGTTAGACTGAGACACATTTACTATAATTTCGAGCAAACAAATAGTTTTTAAGTGTTAATCTGGTTAAATTCTTGTTAAAGTCCTCCCGTGCACGCTCCAGCGGCCACCGTTTGGCAGCCCATGTCCATGACGACACTGGCCCACATTTCCGGGTTGCCGGCGGTGACGCGTAACAAACGCGACACGTCAGCGGTGACGCATAATAGATGCGATGTATATGGCGAAGCAACATTTATGGATTTTTCCACTTTATTAGAAAACATGGACTGATGCGACTTATAGGGCAGTGCGACGTGTCCGCCGGAAAAATACGGTACTGATTTACTGACCTTTACAGTCCACCGGTTCAAACAAGCGTCCTGTGGTTCTGTAGTGAACATTTCAGGGTATCTCTGAGCTGACGGCTGGAAAACAACCGTCACCAGGAGGATCTCTAAATATCTCCAAGTTTGCAGGAGTTCTTAGTCCCACATGAACATAGTAAATACGTACATATCTACTGTATGCCGTAGCTACATATACACCGACCTACATCCCTCTGCTTAGAATTTAAAGCACTTTTTTTAAATTTGTGCAACAAACAGTTGCCAGTTAGGATTTTGTATATTCAGGAGCACGGGAACTGGCCCAACCCTGCCCGTCTCATTTCTAAAGTAAGCTCAAAATAATGTGCACGGTCAGGAATACAGCTGTGCGATCGCTCAGATTTCAGCGGCGCTGCGGTGAAAACTTCACCCATTTTGATTCTTCAACAGCCGCAGCCCAGTGCGAGCACATTTAGCAGATAAGTATTTGCTTCCAGTGCGCGGGTGGGTAAAATAAAATGATTTTTAAAAAGCTTGTCCTTGTTATATCCTCAAAACAAAACAGTTCATATTTTGTAATCAAATGTTCAAATTATCACGGGTTCATGTAGATTACATATTGTACATGTAATATTACTAAGATTATTTGATGTATTCACTTTTTAAAACCACATGATGCGTTTCTCATTAACATGATTTCCCACACGGGAGCTCATCTTCTGTCCTGGTGTGAAAACTGATTTAAAGTAGACACGTTTGAATATTTGATGAGGAAACTTTAGTGCGCAGCGGGTTCGGTCACACACAGAGCAGGAGTGACTGAAGTGGTTTCAGACGAAGAGTTAAGGAGGTGCAGGAGTTCACCTGGACGTTTATCAGGGAGGTGAAGTGGAGCTCGTGTCCGGACCACTGACCCACGAAGAACTCGTAGCCCTCCTTCTGAGGCAGAGCGTAAAGAAACTGAGGAGAAACAGCAGAAGCGTCACCACGGCAACCAGGAGGACCCAACTGTCCCATCCGAGACTGAATCATTGTTCTGTGTTCGTCAGCTGAGCTGCGTTTCCACAGAACCACAGGTTCAGCTGCAGAGGCCGTGATCTCACCATGGGGCAGGTCCTGGATCTGCTGAAAATCACCTCGTAGACGTGCGACTGCAAACATGACAGAGAACACGTGAACACGCTGCAATAAAAACCAGCTGCGCGCTGCGAACGTTCAGCTTCAGAGGGGAAGCCGGAGGACAAAAATACAAACCAGCCTTTTTTTTTTTTTTTAATTAAACTGATGAAGTTGAAAAATCATCATTAAGATATTTTTCCCACTAAAAAGGCTGAAAACACAAAACAGCCTTAAAGATTTAAAGTCACTTTAATTGAAAAATAAATAAATAAAAAGATCAACTCACGGGGATGACAGCGCTGATCGTGTCTTTTGTTGAGAAATATTTCGTCCAAAGCTAAAGAGTGAAAACGCAAAAGTTAAAATAAAATTACTTTTACTTATTCTCAACTACAGTAATTCACAACAAAATTATCTCCTGAAGCCACGATGAAAAAAAAAAAACTGAGCAGGTTGGAAAGTGTCGCCTGACTCAGGAAGTGAATCTAACAGCTGAAAATACTGACAGAGCTCGACTTGTAAAGGTTTAAAATAAATTAAAAGCTGTTTAAAGAAGCTCCTGGTGTGATGATTTGAAGATATTCACAGGACATCTGTTAAAACTTGTTTATTAGATCTAAACATATCAGGAGCTCAAACTTATGGAAAACTATTTCATTCAAAATTAAATAATTAATATTTAAATAAATACCATAAATGTTCCCATGGGGGGGGGGGGGGACATTTAAATAGAAAGGTCTAGTTTTTTTCATCCAAGATTTTTTTTATTTAGTTCAAGATTTATTTATTTAATATTGGAGTTTCATTTTGTAAAGCTACTTTACATATTTCAGGGGCTTTTATTTTTTAACCTCGTTTTTCATTTTAAACTCTTTTTATTTCATGTTCTTTTATTCAAATGAGGGGGCCCACTCCCCCAAGCTCTGGCAGCTGCTAGTCTCACAGCAGAGAGGAAACCCGCTCCACTCCGTGTCCACACTGGAATACAACGCGGGATGTAAATATAATATAAACATATAATGCTCAGTTTCATCATGAAATCTTTGCATTTCATCGCGGAGTTCTGCAGTGTCCTCCATACTGCCCACTTGTCATCCTGACTTTCTGAACACAGTTAGCTGGACCAAGCAGAGATCAGCGAGGGGAATACTTTGATGTGATTGGTCAAAACATAAAGAGAAAACCCCGCCCCCTTATTTGAATATAAGAACATGGAATAAAAAGAGCTTAAAATGAAAAACAGAGTTAAAAAAATAAAAGCCCCTGAAATATGTAAAGTAGCTTTAGAAAATAAAAATGTCACAAAATGAAACTTCATTATTAAATAAATATTAAATAAATTTTGGATAATAAACTAATTTCTATTCAAACGTTTCATTTCACGGGAACATTTATTTATTTAATGGAATATTTATTAATCATTTTAAAATGACACTATTTATTTATTTATTAAATTTTGAATGAAATGGCTTTCCATTAGGTGGATGAGTTGAAATATCTTAATGAGGAATATTTTGCTCACCTCTGCAATCTCCTCGCTCGTCTTGTCCTTGATCATCTCCAGGTTGAGGATGGAACCTAAAGTCTGAAGGCAGACGCAACGTTTCATTTGTCTTTTCACATTAAAAGCACAAAAAGCAAAAGGAAAATACATTTTGGACCATTCGTGTTGATCATCTGCAGAAACAGAACTTTCTGCTGCACTTGGCTCTGCTCACCTTGTTCTTGGTGAAACCTCCAGACGCTCCATCAGCAGCAGCCATCTTGTCTCTTTTCTCAAACTGGAAACATCCCACAACAAAAACAGGTTTAAAATCCAACTACCGAGCTAAATACGTAACAAATGTGAGTAAAGCTGTGGTAATAATCCATAAAGTTGTTTTTTAATGAGGAACATAAAAGACAGCTGCTTTCTTTAGGGTTTCTCAGTTTCCAAAGCTACTTTCATATTTTGTGTTTGGTTCTGCACCAGGCCCGGCTGATACTTCACCTCCTGCTCCATGAGCCGGACAAACTCCTCCTGCTTCGACTGTCCCAGGACCTCCTTCCTGGCTTCATGCCGCTTCTCCAGTCGCTCCTTGTACTCCTGCGGTTTGGAACTGAAAACAGTGGAGATTAAAAACAGGTCATAATTTTAAACACAAAATTTCCAGAAAGCTATTTAGCAACTAGTTAATATGTTTGTTTTCATTTATTCATCTATTCGCTTTTATAACAAGCCTGATTTCTATAAGGATTTACAAGTTTATACAATGTTATTGGATGTTCTGTAAACTTGTCATGAACTTGTGATTTAGCAAGTCTTATTCATTATGACCAAAAAACTAAACTACAATTAAAGTTGGTTTATTATAAAAATTATCATTATTACAAAAGACGAACCTAAAGTCTGAAGTCTTAACATAAATTCGGCAGATAACTCAAGCTTCCAGAGGATTTTTTCTAAAATTTCTGCTCGTTTTACTTTTTACAACAGCCGCAGTGTTGAGAAAATATAAGGTGAAGTTAAAAAAAAAAAAAAACAAAGAATATATCAATATATTATTAATTAAAGCCGAATTTATCAACTGAAGATAAAACGTTAAGTAACATCTTCAGAAACACCACGGAGTACAGCTTTTGTTGTAAACAACCAGATTAGTTTTAAAATAACCGACGCGGTAACGGAGATTCGGACGATGCTAGCGCAGTTAGCCCGCAGACCTGCGCAGCTGGTGGATCTTGTCCTGGTACTTCCTGTAGAACGGGTTCTCCTCCAGATCCGGTTCTTTCCGAACAGAGAAGGCTCGGAACTGCAGCGGGACCAGCCCGGGGATCAACGTCCTGCAGCCGGTGGTCCTGACCACCAACATGCCCCTGTACAGACATGACATTTGGACTAACGCCGCTGACATCTTTCCATAGCTCCCGTCCCACATCTATAACGTCCCGGCCGGGAACGAGCGGGCCACGTTATTAGTTCCGGGACGACACAAACGAGTCGTGATTTTGTGTTAAATAAAATAACACTACTGTATTCTTTCAACAGCTTTAAACATTTAGGTTGTTAGTAAATAATAATAAATACAATATTAATTTGTGTACATTTTAAAATACGTTTTATTTAATTTATTAAAGTTGTGAGGCGTTGAGTATCTGTTGCATTTAATATCCTACCACTTATATTTTATGCGTACTGTATACAAATCACATCATTAATTTCTCAGAGATAAATGAGTGTCATTAATTTATTCAGTCAAAAAAAAGTAAGACTCAGAGGCGCATGCATATTTTACATTTCTTTATAATGTAGCTGTTTTTGTTTCGTTTTTATTTATATATCACTTCGTCCATTTACTTTTCATTTTATATACTTTTTATGTGATTGTCTACTGTCATCTTACGAAACCCTCATCTGTTTCTTGGATGTTGTGACCCACTGTGACCGGCAGAGGTCGCTGCAGACCGACATGTCTCTTTCTGTTGAAGTCCTGCTCTTCTGTTGATTCAGAAATAATCTGCAGCACACAGCTCAGATAGCTTTCTCCAAGTGTGTGTTTGTATGCATGTGTGTGTGAGTGTGTGTGTGTGTGTGTGTGTGTGTGTGTGTGTGTGTGTGTGTTTGTGTGCATGTGTGTGTGTGTGTGTGTGTGTGTGTGCACTCCAGGCTGGCTGTAAGTGTATTTAAAGTCATGAAACTCCATGTTTGTGTGAAAGTTTTGAGCATTTTTCACTCAGAGAATAAAGACATCTTCATCCTCTGTGCTGTCAGACCTGAGCACTCTCTTCTCCCCCTCTCACTGTCCCCCCCTGTCCCTCCTCCTCTTCCTCCTCCCTACAGTCTCTCCCCCCTTTGTCTTGTGGAGGGGCAGGGGGGCTCCTGCATGGAGGATGTATATTTCATGTGCGGCTCTGGAGGCTTTTACCATTAATTATAGAGAAACACTAAGCTCTCCATTTGCCAGACAGATGTTATTTTTTACTTAAGGAGAGAAAGGGGACTGTTCTATAATTCAGAGGTAAATCCCGCTCAGCAAAGAACAAATAAATAAATGAATAAATAAATAAAGCAAAAAAACCACAAACATTTGGTGCTTTGCAGCCGACGCACAGGTTTCCTCAGACTTCTGCCTCTAAGTGCCTTCCATGTAATAAATATGGAACAGCTGCTCTATACGCTTTCATTTTTTATTCAATCTCCCCAAAAATCACACAGTCCCACATAATGCAGCTCTGCAGAACAATAGGGACACGGTAAAGAAAATCACAGTGAAACAAACAACTGGTTTAAAAACCAGTAAAGCTCTTGGGAAGATCAAGTCACTGAATGGAAGCAGTTTCTGCTTGTCAGCTTTAGCTTTTTTAACCTCTTTTTTTGTCTAAAAACTCTGTTTTGTGCAATTTGTTTCATATTTGAGGCATGTGTAGACCAAAATAATAAAGTGATATTTTATTTATTGCTATAATATGGTTAAATAACACTAGAGTCTGGTGGACTGGGAAGGATTTGGTTTCAGGATTAATGTCTCATCAAGCTTACATGATCTTTTTCTATATAGCTTTTTGTAAATTTAAATGATTTACATTTTGTTTGAAAATGACAAAAGATGCAAAAAAATGCAAAAAACCAAAAAAACACTACAATTTAAAGTTTGCAACATAATTGTTGCTGATTTGTTAAAACCCACAAAATTTCAGGTTTTCAACAAGAAAATCACAAATATAAAAGTTTTTGTGTGGAAAATGGCAACAAAAACGATTTTCAAGTCTAAATATAGGGCTACAAAGAATCTTTGCACCACAAGCACATACAGAAAATTAAAAAAAATAATAAAATTACACTTAAAACTGAAGCTAAAGGAAGAATAAATGTGGAGAAACAACATTCAGAGTTGAATGAACTTAAAAATATGTTTTCAGCTACTATAAAGAAATTGTTTAAAAATTATTAACTAACTTTATTCAATGAGAAAATAATACCCATTTTATGTGCATCACTGGAATTAGATTTGATTAAATTTCTTTTTTATTTTTTGAAAACTTTAGGATTTATTTAAATAATTAATAAGGCTGCTACATAAATTTATTCTGAGTGGTTATGCAGCAAAAAGTGTTTAGCTTCTGACCCCCAAAATAAAAACATACAACCCCCCCCCCCCCCCCCACATTATTAACTGAATGAGAAAAGCCTTACTAAAAAGTAA
>JARVGS010003041.1:0-19041 GCA_031762315.1 Hypsolebias antenori
GTCCAGGACTCAACTCAGTGCACACCTGCCCTGCGTATGTTGGGAAGGGAGCTAAGGACCCCTGCTGAGCTGGCTTTTGGAAGACCCCCTGACGCACCCGAGGCGCAACCAGGTCCGGACTATGCAAGGAAACTACAGGACCGGTTGGAGTCAGCACACTCCTACGCCCAGGACCAGCTGGCAAAGGCGGGACTGCGCCAAAAGAGAAATTATGATGTCACTACTAAAGGAAGACACTTCCTTGCTGGGGAACTGGTGTGGGTCTTTAACCCAAGGAGAAGAAAAGGTCGTTGTCCCAAACTGGACAGCAGTTGGGTGGGGCCCTGCAGTGTTCTGGAACGAGTGGGTGAGGTGGCCTTTGGGTGCAGTTGCCCCCAGAGGCAGGAAAGTGGTCTTGCACAGGGACAGAATGGCTCCCTGTAGAGGACATTCTTCTCCCTTTTCTTGGAAAGACGGGGGCAAAGTCCTCATGCACATTTGGACTCGCAACTGGAACAGTCTTCACTTCCTGTCCCTACACATTCTGTTGCCTCTCGGAGCCCCAGGAGGCCAAGGAGGCAACACCAACTGCCTCCCCGCCTTAGAGACTGTGTTGTTCTCTCG
Organism: Hypsolebias antenori; assembly: GCA_031762315.1. Classification (NCBI taxonomy): domain Eukaryota; kingdom Metazoa; phylum Chordata; class Actinopteri; order Cyprinodontiformes; family Rivulidae; genus Hypsolebias; species Hypsolebias antenori. Next base: position 604 of record JARVGS010003041.1, read on the forward strand.
AGGATGAGGAACTTTCTGTTGGGGGGTGGGGGGGAGCAGTGTAGGCTAATGATCCTTGAAGAGTTTTGTTAAATGTTAATTATTTCTGTTACACTGTTACTGGTTCTAAGGTTTGACATGACCTGCTGGTGTTGTTGTGAAATGGGGTGGGGTCTGGGGCGGGAAGGCGCAAGAGGTTTGGAGAACGTCTCTTATGCGTTCGGAGGTGTTTTTGTTGTTCCCGAATAAAGAGTTGGCTAGAACCTAACGTCTGTGCTTGAGTGACCGCGACAACGTTACAATATTTTTAAATGTCTTTAAACGTCTTTAAATGTCTTTAAATGTCTTTAAATCTCTTTAAACGTCTTTAAATGTCTTTAAACGTCTTTAAACGTCTTTAAATGTCTTTAAACGTCTTTAAACATCTTTAAACGTCTTTAAATATCTTTAAACGTCTTTAAACATCTTTAAATGTCTTTAAATGTCTTTAAACGTCTTTAAATATCTTTAAATGTCTTTAAATGTCTTTAAATGTCTTTATTGTGACTGTGGACTTTTAGTCAGTCCAGTGATGTCTGTGAGGTTCTGGTCTATCTCCAGGCAGGACAAGTCCAAAAGAGGAGAGGGGGATGAACCAGATTACTACACAATGAGCTGGACAGACAGGAAGAGAGGCGGGAGAGGGAGGGAGAAAAGGGGGAGGTCTGAGCATCCTCCCCTCCTCTCTCTGCTCCTCCCCTCTCTCCCCTCTCGGCATCTCTCCCACGCTCCAGCGCTCAGCCTGCAGCTCCCTCGATCCTCTCAGATCCTCCTGGGGCTCGGCTGGATCCTCACCCTCCCTCACCCTCCCTCACCCCTCCACCCCCGTGTGTGTTTGTAAAAACGCAGAGCAGCGTGAGAGCCAGCATACTTCCCGTGTGTTCGTCTCCTGCAGCGGAGGTGGGCGTGAGGAGCTACTGACTCTCTCTGTCGTGTCTGCAGCTCCGGAGGAGGAGGAGGAGGAGGAGGAGGAGGAAGAGGGGCGGACATGGATGGACTGCGTTTACCTCCACTCATAGAGGAGGCTCTGGACTCTACAGGTCTGTCTCTCTCCGTCTTGTTTCTTCTGATGTTTTTCTGCTGAGCAAGTGTTTACTTCAGAACTGAGGTGATGGATGCAAGGATGGACGGATGGATGGATGGATGCATGGATGGATGGATGAATGGTCAGATGGATGGAGCTGATCATGTGATCTGCGGTGGAGCTGACTGTCTGAGAGCATCAGTGTCAGATCAGGCATCGTTTGATGGATCCAACACATAGCCAGGTAATGAATGGCTGACAGCCAGAGACAGGAAGTAGTCTGAGCCTGAAGTCCTGGCTGTGTTTAATCAGAGCCATATGTTGTTGAGCACATTCACTCCATTGGCTTGTGATGGTCCAGAACAGCTGTAGCTTCATTCCACTGAGGACGCTGCATCTTTGTTTTGTAAAAATCAAAAATCTGTGTACTGTAACTTTTTGTTTCTTTTCGTGCACGTTGCTCTGTGCAAGGATTTTGCATGTTTTGAAAGGGTGTGGAGAACGAGCAGCCCTGTGAGGGACAAGGCTCGGAGGATGTTTGTCTGTGTGGAGAGGCTGAACCACAGGTCAGGAGCAGTCTGACCCACATCAGCCTGCCAGAGACCAGCTTCCTATTCCTGTGCAGAAATGCCCTGAAACTGAACTTTAGTGGGATTTTTATTAACAGGAACTTTACGTGTGAAACCTCAAGGCTCGCTAACAATTTGCCTCCAAAATCTAAACTATATATATGCACCTGTGCAATAAACAAGGAGGTTTCAAGCAACAGTTCAGCTCTTTTCCAGTTCGATTCTGGAAAGTTAAGAACAGGAAATATCTTACCTGTTGTAGATAGATCCTTGAAGGACCTGTTTGGGGAAAAATGGAGTTTAATTTTGACCAGACTGATAAGATAAAGTCTAGTCTGAGTGGGAATAAGACCAAAGAGAAGCGTACTGCTAGCCAAACACTCTTCAAATTAATATGTTGTGATTAAATGTTCATATGTGCTACTGCTAAATCTGTTAGACAGGACTCTTTTTATTCCTTAATTTCTACTGGACCAATGGATCAAGACTGAGAGGACTGCAAGTGTTCTGGCAGTAAACTGAGCTCACCGGTGACTATGGCTGCTACGTCATAATCCTTTCAAAATAAAATGTGATGGCAGAAATAGATGCTACTAGATGCTACACGTACAACTTAGCATATGTAATGTGGTGTAAAAAAGGCAAGTCAACTGGGTAAACACTCTTAGGTAACTCATTGTGTCAGTTGCTGGTGTAAACAAACAAAAAAACAAACATTGTGACGGCCATTCTTCAAATTTACCCGTTTAGACTTTAAATATTTAAAACTCATCACCCATCTGGCTCTTCATGTGAACGCTGGTTTATAAACATTTACATAGCTGTTATTTCACATTACGTAGAAATTTTGAAAAAATAAAAAAAAATAAAAAAAGACATCCTAGCAGGAAGTGCCCCAGACTGCACAGGAAGTGCTACAGCTAGCTCTTGTTGATATTGCATGGCAAATGACCATACAATTGTATCTAAAGTCTGTGTGATGTGTAATTGACATTGATGGAAAGATTTATTCAGCCGTGTTTGCCTGAACTGTATGAGCTCTTTGAGCTTGGGATTGTTTGTGTTCTACAGCTTTGCTCTTGGTCCCTCTCAGACTAGCCATTAGCTCATCAATCCAATCAGAATTAGTCTATTTCTCTAAACTGATGTTGCTCAAAGAGATATCTACAACAGGTAAGATGATAACTGTATAGAACTTTTCCATAAAATCCCACTTCAGACGATCTGACCTACAGACTGATGACCTGAAACGCTAACTTGCATTTATTTCCAGAACAGAAACACGGTTAAAGCCAGATTCACCACTTTTTTAGTTCCACAAACAAAGTTTTCACAGACATGACCTTGCTTGTTATTTTTTAATCTCTCTAATCTCTTATCTGTCCGTGTGCCAAAAGCTACCATCAACAGTCACGCTTTTGTTTTGGTGTGTTTTGGATAATACATATTCTGTAAGTTAGGTCATGCACAGAGCATTTAAAAACCTTTAGTAATAAAACTACCACATATAGTTCTGCTGACGTGAACATTTGTACAGAATTGAGTGAAATAATTTGTTTTTTTGACATGCAGTGCTTTGTAAACATGCAATATGAACTTATTGAAGCAGCTTTATAGTCAGTTTTGCACAGCTGAAGCATGTGCGTCAGCCATCATAACGTGGATGCTCTCAGGAGAAATGTGTCCTCCCTAACAAGCTTGTTCCTGTTATCTTAACTCCAGGGACCTCTTTCCTTTCATCGTAGCCCAAGGCTTGCTTTGAAAGCTTCAAGTTTAGTGCCGATCCATGGCCAGTGTGCAGCTTTTAGAATCGTGAGTCCTGACAGATCCACCGTGATACGAACAGACGTACAGCGAGTGTAAAAACAGATGGAGCAACGGCCGGCGTTGACTCGTGTTGTTCAGAGTCGCACTCGTGGGTTCCAACAAACTCACTCCACCCTGGATGAGGTCAGTTTAGTGCAGCACCATTCCTCAGTTTGGACTCTCAGAAAGGGGAATTTTGTGGGAATCATTCAGTTTCAGAAATAAAAACTTATCCTTAAAGTCAACCACTTGAAGATAAACATTCCCCAATTAATTCCTGAGAGTTTCATTAAAGTCAACTCTGTGGTTCGTGAAATATTTTGCTAACAACCAGCTAGGGTTGACTCCAACGGTTGAACAAAGATTTTGCGCTGCGTGTAACACTCAGAGTGCACGTTGGGGGATGACCCTCAGGTACAGCCACACCAAATGTTAGCTCAGTGTCCGTCAAACCGTGTTAGCTGAAGTCACTTGGCTGCGGCGGCCATTTAAAACAGGTTCACTTCAAAACTGCATCATAAACTTTAAGTCATTACTTTCAGTGAATTTCTTTATGCCTGGTGGTTCAGGAGATGTTTCGCTAACAGACAGCTAGGGTTTAATCTGACTGTTATTAACCTTTATTTCACCAGGCAGATCCCAGTGACGTGACACATCCCTGTCTGACTACACACTAAACATGCATGGACTGGGGAAGGAAACTGGGGCACCAGAAGAAAACACACACAAACACGGAGAAGAACAAACCACACAGAAAGACCCCATGTCCAAACTGGGTTTGACCTTCTTGTTGTGTGGCAACAGTTCTAACCACTAATCCACCATGCTACCCAAGTTAGTTAATGCCCAAGTTTTAAACAAAGATCTCAAGTTATCTGTATACAGGTAGTCCTCGACTTAAGGCGCCCTAGACTTACAGCAACTCGGACTTAAGAACGGGTGTACGGCGCAGCGTTAACATACATTTTACATGTATTTCCTCGACTTACGGCAAAAATTCGGACTTACGAACGGGTTTGCAGCGCAGTATAATGAGTTCCGATTTACATTAAAATCAAGTTACGAACGGTTTGTAGGTACGGAACCCGTCGTAAGTCGAGGACTACCTGTATAAATAAAACGATAGGGACATCACATGAAGACAAAATGAACTTTTTATTTACGTTTGTTGGTATAAAATTGGAAGAAGTAATAAAGGACAGATACTGAAGGTTTGAAAATATCATCTGAATTTATATTAAATTCGATAAAAATACTTATTGAATCAGCAAAAAAGGGAAAATTTCCATAAAATTTCATGGTTTTATTAAATAATGTTTGTTATCATAATGAAATTTATCCAGATTTTAACAACAAAAAGTTAATTTCCTTCTTCTTTCTATTTATTTACCAGAGCTTAGGTTGATTGATCCTTTTCGACTGTGCAGGCTAAATCATTGTTATTTATTGATGGATTTGAACTGATAGCAGTGGCAATCTTTTGGGGGATGCTCAAGCACCCCTGAAATGTAAAGAAACCATCATTATTATTTTGTCTAGAAACTCTGTTTTCAAACCTTAGAAGTCACCAAAATATTGAATAAATTTGCAATAAAAATAGAATAAACAATGACAGTCTTAAACCGGCCAGGAAAATCTATGATTTTTTTTGCCTGAGTCAGATCCTTGTGCAAAATCCAGTAGTCAATTTATTTATTAACCTTATTTGACCAGGCAAATCCCATTGAGGTCACAGATCTCCTTTGCAAAGGAGGCCTGGGCCTGAAGGCAGACTAACATACATTTTTCTCTGTGGAAGGAAACTGGAGTACCTGGAGAAAACCCACACAAGCACGAGAACATGCAAACTACATACAGAAAGACCCCAGGTCCAACCAGGGATTGAACCCAGGACTTTCTTGCTGTGAGGCAACAGTGCCAACCACTGAGCCATCGTGCTGCTTAAATCCAACAGGCTCATCAGCAACTGACCAATCAGCAACTTCAATTTGTGCCGAGGTGAAACGTCCCTTACTTCCAGGAGCTCCACCTTCTTTTCCTCCGACAACATTGTCAAACATATAAAGTACAAACACTTTGCAGTCAGAGGGATTTTGTGAAACATCATCAGAAAAACTTGGTTAAACGTTGTCAGTGTAGAACATGAGCATTTAGAGTCAAAGTCAGAGAGGTTTTATTGTCATTTCAGCTATGTACAAGTACATATTGAAACAAAACAGTGTTCCTTCCAGGTGGAATACAGTTTATTTTACTTTAAAAACTAAGTAAAGTTCGGGAAAATGTAAAAGATGGATAAAGCCCTACGTCCGACCTCATGAGTAGCTGAATATCACGGTTATAAACAGGAAGTAGCACATGTTCATCTGTACGAAGGTAACTGCAAGTAAATCCTCCATTTTCTGTCATAATTACATTGTACAGCATGATTAATGGTTAAATTAAAGGTTAATGTTTAAAGCTAGTTGTGCTTTGTTTTGTGTTTTGCATGTAGATACCGTACATGTCGCTGGTTGCACAAGTTTAGTCTTTGTTTGTTATGATCAGTTAACACAAAACTGATTTTGTTCAAACTGTTTATTAGGTTGTGTAATGTAAAGCAGAGCGCTACGTCTGTAGCATCTTAGCTAGCAGTCTGTCTTGCGTGCCACTAAGGCTACTTCTTGTTGTGCAGCTCTCGTAAATAGTTTTTGAATCAAGTGTTTACTTATGTATGAACATAAATGTTTAACAACCTTTTAAAATACACCAGAATGCAGGAAATGGCATCTACTTTATTCAACATTTTCTGGGAAAGGACCCCCGGACCCCACCACCAGTGTGTTCTGCTGAGAGGCAACAGCTCTTCTAACTGAACCACATACTTTCTGTTGCTTGGGTCTGTCTTGCTTGCGTGAACGACAACTTATCTGAGAAATCATAAATTGTCAATAATAAACCTGACAGGAAAAAAAAAAGTTATTCAATAAGTGATTTAAATTTGGTCAGTTAACCCCAGAATCCAGAACGCTGTTCTCGTCTGCACCACAAACATGTTTGATGCTCACAGAATGAACAGAATTATTGTTCTGCTCAAAAGAATAGAAAGTGCAATTCATGGTTGAGTTTTTAGTAGAAAAGGTTAAATAAGAAATTTAACGGAAGTGTATTTTAATCAAACTATCCAAGAAAAGACATTGTGGCTCTGATTGCCAAAATTTATTGCCATCTTTATTAAGACTTTGAATTATATTACCAGATATTGTGGTTTTAATGAATTTCAATATAAATATGTTTGCACAAATTCAAGCTACAGGTAGTCCTCGGGTTACGACGGTCTCGAGGTACAACGTTTCGAGGTTACGATCCATCTCCCTTATTTTGAGTTACGTGGTTTTACGTCGGTTTTACGTCGGTTTTACGTCGTAAACATCGTAACGCAGCGGCGGAATAATACAGTATTGTACTGTATGCGGTGCAGCGGCGGAGGAATACAGTACTGTACAGGTACTACTGTACGGAGGAGGACGTAAGTATTTTATGTTTTTTGATAATTATGTAGGGTACTGTGTTAGGATAGGCTAAGTGCTTGTTAAAACAGGTACCGTACATGTATATGGTACGGTAATTACGTACGTTCCAACTTATGCCGAAAATCGGTTTACGACGCCGCGTAGGAACAGATCTACGTCGTAAGTCGAGGACTACCTGCACTTTGAAACAACATAAACTTTTGAAAAATATGTTTTTACTTTGTCGGTCTGGTAGCAAACTATCTCATGAGCTGCTGGAGTCACGGTGAAATGCTGAGAAAGTAACTATTGGATGTACGTTTACAGCTGATTACATTTTGGCTGATTCAAGATGGCTACCGCAGCTAATTTGCTCTTGCATGTTCTCTAACACATGTCCTGACATTTATAAGAGATCATTCATAAAGTCATTTACCATGATTGACAAACTTAGTAATAAATGTGTCTCATCATGCCCTTAAGGCTGTTTACTTGTTAATGCATCCCCAATAAAATCATAAAACATACATTTTTTTTAAATAATAAAAACATTAAAGTGGACATTTAACATTCTTACACCAAGCATAAACTCTTGGAATAACCATATTTTTGAGAAAGCACCTCACTTGACATGTGGGTATGGTTACTGTCAGCTCGTATTACAGAAAGCCCTTTACTGGTTAAGCTATAGCAGCATCCAAACAGTTCACACGTGACATCACCAAATGCTCCTATTTATTTTCAGTTATGCTTGAAACCACAGTGTGTACATCACAATACCCCCCCTAAGTCTGCAGACCACAAACGCGAGCAATGCCACAAAGCGTTCAGTGCTCCCTAATGCTCCATTGTCTCCACTCATCGAGCATGACATCCTTTAACGTCTGCAGAAAAAGGCCGGTTCTGGGACTGAATAGCTGCTGTTAATGCACGTATTTGTTTTGCCGCCATAGAGACTAACGCAGAGCGTAGGTGGGAACAAGACCAAGCACAGAAACGGGAACAAGGAGATTCAGATGATCAGTTAGAATTACATCTAAAAGAAATGAAAAGAGTTTAAAAAAAAAAAAAAGGCACCAACAAGAAAGAATTGCCAGCACAATCTGTATGTGTGTCTATCAGCACCGGCTCTGGTTGTTTGTTTTTGCCCTTGCAGGTATCTGTCATTCTACCTGAGAGACACAACAGGCTTGCTCACAGCCTGGAGATGTATTACATTTCAAAGCCTGGCATGACATATAGACAGGCAAGAGCAAGTCTGAAGCAATATAAAACGCAGTTGAGAGAGGGAAAAAATATATAAATAAAGATCTATATCCTCAAACAATTGTGCTTGATGCATGTAAAGTTAATAACTTCACCTAACTGTGGCACCAGATTTTTTTTTTGTTGTGTTACATTTTTGTTTGCTGCTTGGTCTGTCATCATTTTGGATCATTTTTACCAAAAGAAGACAAGCAAATGAAGTAATGCTCACTCGTGCTCGCGTGTTTGAAGGAGAGGGGGAGCACTGTGAAGAGAAGGTGGTTCAGCCACCGCCCTGACGGACTTCCAGGCTCCCTCTCAGCAGAACCGCAAAACCCCGCTCCCCCCATCCCCCCCGCTGCAGGGGCCAGAACCTGAGCATCCATGGAACAAACACAAACTCCCACTGTTCTCCTCTAGGTGGCTTGCAGCGGTTGTGCAAGACGCCGGGTCAAAACTCCTTGTTTATATCGTAACCATAATACAGCAGAGCTACAAAGAGAAGCTAAAGCCCACGCCAGGACCACTCAAAACATTACTGACCGACTTCTAAACATGTGAAATTGAGCTTCGGTGCAGTGCAAAGGCTCGGGGCTCAAAGGGGTTGACGTCTACAACAGAGACCCTGCTCATTCTTTTAAAGTACGACGACTCTCCAGCTTGTCATTTCTGTCAAATGTGTTAGCAAGTTTAGGTATGAGTCATATTTGTGCATGAAATCTTGCTATATGAGTGATACATCAGGTTGTACAAGGCTCTTGAGGGCTGGTCCCTTCCTTCATGTCCCCCTCCATAAACCTCCAGCACGCCTCCCAGTCTAAGCACTGCCACTCTGTAATTGTGGGGAAACCACAGCACACAGCCCCATATATAAATACTCTATTCTCCCAGCCTTGTCAAAATAAAGGTTGTGTGGGGAGAAGGAAAAAGGGCCTTTTTAGGTGGCCTTCTCCCCCACTTTGGAACTATTCTGGGGCAAGCTTTACCTTCTGGTAAAGCTAAAGAACGATATGTTTCAAGAAGCTCCTTTCGAGTTTGAGTATTTTTAAGCACAGCTCAGCATCTCAAGTTCTAAATTTAAACCTGCTGCCTTCGTTGTGAGGAGTTGTGAAATCTTCCACAGCTGAATGAGAAAAGTTACTACAAGCAAATATGTTGACATGGATATTGCATTTCTCACATGGCGCCTTTGTTGCAACACACTGATACGACTGACTTAAAAAGGCACGAAGACAGACACGGAGATGTGCAAAGCAGTGCCCGAACTATGTACACACGATGGCCGGTTGACGTGCAGACGGCTTTGATGTGCGTCTTCCAGTGAGAGGAGACTTCCTTATTGTCTTTGGAGTCTGCTCACCTGTCTGTGTCTACAACGGGGCCTGTCGTCTTCTAAGCTCGTCAAATAAAAGACTGCTTTAAAAAGCTTTAGCCATCAGCTGAGTGTAGCTCCTCTCCAGGCCTCTGAAGACTGAAATGTCCCTGAACCTCCACTGAGAGTAAAGTACCAATTGTTCCATTGTGTTTCAGACTGTTGCCAAAAAAAAAAAAAAAAAAAAGTGTTTTAAGCAAAGATCTTTTTTGGGTATCACTGCAATGTACAAATCAAACAGACCAGATTAAAATCATGTCAGTTACTGTACAAAGATAAATCGTTTCAGAGATGAAAATGGTGGAGACAACTATGAAAACAGAAGCATATTCTGTAGAAATGTTGGAGGCTTGAAATAAAACTTGACAATGTGGATTTTACAACTCATTTATTCAGACTGTGCAGTCAAGGCTTGTTCCTCCCTGATGGATTCATTCATTCAACCTTTATTTATACAGGTTAGTCTCAATGAGTCGAGGACTCATTTACAAGAGAGACCTGCTTTAAACAAAGAACACAGATGAGGTGCACACAACAATAAACAGTCATAATGAAAAATAAATAAAAGAAGTGATATAGAACAAAATTTAAAAAAATGCTACATTATAAAACATAAAATACTAAAAATAGGAACATGTCTGCAGTGATATTTGCATTGAACTTAACAGTAGTTTAAAACCCCTTAGTCAAAGTCGAGAGCTTCAGTTCTTTTTCCAAAGCGTTCCAGAAAAATAGGAGTGGAGTAAGAGAAGGCCCTTTTGTCAAATTCGGTCCGCATTGAGGGGACACTGCAGGTAATGAATGATGTCTTGTTGTCAGTTGGACGTCAGTTGTCTGTGTATTCTGTACAACGACATTAACGTATTTTCTGCCATACACATCACACCACCCTATAAGTCGCATCAGTCCAAATATGTCTAATAAAGTGGCAAAATCCATAAATATGTTGCGTCGCCGTATGTGTCACATCTTTGTGCGTCACTGCTGACAGCCCGGAAATGTGGGCCAGTGTTGTGTCAAAAATCGATTGGCTGCCAAATGGCGGTCACGGAAGTGTGCTCGGGAGAACTTTAACAAGAATTCAACAAGATTAACACTTAAAAAGAATTATTTGTTTACTTGAAATTATAGCAAAGGTGTGTCTCAGTCTAACTTTTGCATCACTTTGATTGTCAAATCAGCAGCTGAATTTCAAAATCCGATTGATGGTTGCGGGCACACGCAGAAGGATGACTCACTGTGCATTTCTTCAAAATTTAACAAGATAACCACCTAAAATAATTATTTGTTTGCTCGACTTTATAGTGACGTTGTGTCTAAGTAGAAATTTTACTTAATAAAAGGACTTTAATGGTTAAAAAAATAAATAAATAAATAAAAAGCTGCATTACAAAAGTATTTGCCACCTCGGTGCTCCGGGAGCGCGCAGACAGGGAGGAAATCAGAAAGGAGGAACACTGCACATTTCTTCGAAATTTAACAAGATAAGAACCTAAAACAATTATTTGTTTCTTGACTTTATAGTAAAAGTGTGTCTCAGTTGAACTTTTACTTAATAAATGCACTTTAATGGTCAAATCAGATTCATTTCACTGGGGCGGCACAGCAAAATGAAACTAATTTGACGGTTCCACCAGGCAAGCTGGACGAAGGTGGCAGACTATAGCAAGCCAGTTGTGTCATTAATAGCTACTTTTACCTATTACATGACACAACGACATGCCTAACTACTCGAGTGCCATCTAGTGGCTGAAAATGGTAGTGTTCAATATTTTTAGTCAAAATGAATGAAAATGGTCATATCTCAGCCAAAACTTGGTTTATAAATATTGGAAAAAAACATAAATACATTGCTTTGGTGTATAAGTTGCAGAGCATGCAAATTATGCAAGAAACTATGACTTATAGGCTAAAAAACATGGTAATTTACAGAGTTAATTCACACAGTTAGGGACTAAAATTTAGTCTCAGATAAGGCAAAGTTGAAGCTCAAACTGTGAGTCATTGGCATACTGCGTGTCACACAATCACGTTAACTTGTGGTTATAATCTATCATTTGTCAAGCCCTCAGTACTTCATATTTTAGGATGAGGAGTCAGGGACACTTGTCATATTTGAGGGGTATCGGGGCCCAGACTAGAGTCCAGTTTGACAAGCCTCATGTAAGAGGCAAGCCGTCATTACCCAAGTGACGCGAGAGCACATGCAGCACAAAGAGCAATAAATAGTGAGTGTGACCTGGCCAGAAACCTCGTTATTTCCTCTAGAAAATCAAGTTTTATCACCTTCAGCGATCCATATGAGCCATGTCTGACCCCGGCTGCAGTTGGACCTCCCGAACCATTCCATCAGTAACAGTGATGTAACTGTCACAACCTTTTCTTCCAATTGCTGTCGTGTATTGAGTCGTCTTTTCTTGGAAGGTGGGTGTCATGTGTTTGTTTTTGAGGGAAAAAACGGTTCTAGGAAGAACCTAAAAAATAAACTTTCCAAAGGTAGGGATGAATTTTAGTAGGGAAAAAAAGCCATGTTGATGACTTGTTGGATAAACAGACATGAAGCTGCTGAGTGACGGTGTGAAGTTAGTTACGTATAAAATGAACACTTCACTTGTTTTTATGGCAGAAGCAAAACAGTTAAAAATATAGCTACTAAAGAGTTTGGTTCCAAATATATGTTTTATAGTTTTGTTAGTCCTTGTGTGATTTAACGACATCAATTATGAAAACAATTTAAACTTAAAAGTCAATGTAGCTGAACTTCATCACATTCGACCTTTGTTAAAAGAATGAAATTATTACAAAGACGTTTTAAAAACTAAAATGTTTTAAGGTCAAATAGTGTCAAAATTGTGAATTTTACCATGTTTAAAACTTTAAATTAAACAACGAAACATGCCTAAAGATTGAAATTATGGTGACTCTGACGTTCCACCAAATTGAGCTTCAAGTCAAACAGTATGTGTGTCATGGGATTCAGAATTTTAAAAAAATGATTTCTTTATTCAGTTGCTAAAACAGTACAAACTTCTCAAGATCCTAAAGTTCATTAAGATAACAAAAAAAAAGACTATAAGATTTAAACTAAAACAGCAGCACATGAAAAACACTAAAATACACCTCAGTCATTAGTGCTAGAAGCAGGAAAGCTGTTAGGAACGATAAAGCTGCATATTACGACCCAGGTGGTTTAAACATGCAGCATTTGCTTCTAGTTCGAAGTTCAAGGTTCAAGAGTCTTTATTGGCATTCTCATCATATGTGGTACATGAGGTGGAATTAAATTGTGTACTCAAGGTCCCAGTTACACCAAAAAATGGCAAAAATATAAAGTATAAAAAGAAACAAGATACAAGTTTCCAAGATATACATACTAAACAACAATAATGCAATATATAATATATTTAAACTGCAGACTGAACATAAAAGAACTGTATCACACAAAATGTTTATAATTTTTCTGAAAGTGATTTCTCAATAGTAACTATTTTGTGACTTTAAAAACTAAATGTTTTTTTTTTCCCAATGATCTTGTATTTGTATATAAATGTTATACAATGTCCCATATTTTTAGGAGACTGGGTTGAATATGCCAGTTGTGACTGTCTGAATAATTCAAGAGCTCCTCCTGCTAGAGTGTCAAAGAAAAACTTATTTTTGGGTCTGGACCAGAACCATGCATCCTACATGTAAAAACCTTAAACACGTCCTGCATCCATATCACCAAGAATGTAAAAACCCGTTGCATCTTTTGCACATTTCCTGTTCTTGCTCTCCGTCTCGTACACATACAGGCAGGCAGGCTCGGGAGGAGGGAATGTGAGGAATGCTCCAAACCCCGGGCTGGTGTTCTGACTCGTCCCAGACTTCATGCCGTCACCACCGGGGTCTGTGGCCAGACCTCCCTGTGCCAGACCCACTGGCTCCAACACCCGCCCAGGCCAGCCGAGCAGCAGCTCACGACCCATAATTAACCAGCAAGCCACACTGCAGAGCACATCCCTCCCCCCCCTCCCCAGTGCTCAGTACTGCAGGGGCCCTAGAGAACATATCCTCTCAATGCAACTTGTAGGTATGGATGCTCCTGTATCAACGAGGTGCATGTGTGTAATGACAGGCTTATGTCAAAACTCAAATCTTCTCCCTTCCAGTGTTGCAAACTCTAGTTGTGAAGTTTTCCTCATAATTACAGTCATAATTTTGGCAAGGATCAAAGTCCCGTTCCTGGATGGTTTACAAACGCAAATCATGAGAAAACAAGAGCATAGTACCTTTTGAAGTAGCTGTGCTTCTTTCTGTCTGCTGAAAGTAATGCCAGGGTGCCTGTAATTCTCCCAGACTGGCATAATTATGGCTGAGACGTCTGGAGGTGCACTTCAGGAGCAAGCTGTGATCATCTTCATTATTTTGAAGGCTGCTCTCTTGTTCAGGCAGAAAAGACTTTATTCAAGGTGAGGTTCCTTTAGATCAGCCAGAGGGAATCACACCAAGTAAGGTCGGTATGCAGGAGGATTAGCATCAAAGTGTGACAGAGGAGCCGAAGATGTCTGATTTATCACTTTGTTTTCTTTTGAACAACAAACCAAAGGCCTAACAGTTACAACAATCTTCAAATAAGATGAATATACACAGCTCAGCAAACTAATTCCATTAATCTCTGGACGTAAAGTCATAAACTTCAATGTTTCCCTACTTGGGCTTGTCAGAAGAGTCTCCTTGCTGCGGATTTGGGGTCATGGCTTGTAAATTTAACAGAGTTTCCTCAAGGAATACCTCATCCTTTGAAAGAGAAACAGGAAAATTGCATGCTGCACTGCCCACTTGGTCTTTTACCCCTTCTTTTTGCACTGTAATTTGCTTCTGGAGCAGGTCGGCCTAAAATAACCTTAACCCAAGATTCACAACATAAGAAGACTTTGAGTGATGCTGGAGGTCTCCCCTTGGGTGGCGGTGGACTGTGCTCATTCTGTGGGCGTAAAGAAGTTGTTTACTTGTTTACCTCTCTTAGATACACCAAAAAACATGCAGCAAAGGTATTCATTTGAGCTAATGTACATGAAACCTATCCTTCAAAGTACAAATAGTTCATATGAAGGAAGGTGATGAAATTTACTGAACATGTGCATTGCGGTGAAAGGGCTGTTTTAAAGATGACTTCCAAGTCTCAGCAAAGAAAACCACTAAACCCAAGTGATGGGCCCATGATCTCACTTGAACCAAAGTTTCCTAGAAAAGTATCTTGTTTATGTGAAACTCAGCTCTTCTCCATTTTCTCACTGAATTTCCAAAATTGGCAGCCATGATGCTTTAGAAATGTATCCAATGCTAGACATGCTTCCTGGGACTGGAGCGATTCCTCCATCTCTGCTCTCGCATGCCCTCTTTGGGTACAGCATCAGCATCGTGAGATTGATTTACGATCTGTGATGCGTGCAATATGTGATTCTTGAGCGGTGTTTAATTTGTGGTGTCTGACAAGTGAATTTCCTGCAGCAGATGTAAAGTCCCGATGCGCGTTGCTGCAGGCTACAACTGGAGTGTAAAAAGCGAGGAGTTCTTGTTAATTGAATACGATGGCTTTCAGGGACGCTATAAGTGTCCGTGCACCTCAACGCCAGGACACGCGTCTGTAGACTTAAATGTAAAACCAGAAAATCCTCATAAAAATCGCATGCTTCTCTCATGCACAAACCCCCCCTCCCCCGTTCAACCCCCACTTCCAAAACTCGCGTACACCGCAGGCACCACACGCACTCTGGTTCTCATATGGAATATCGTGGGTGGTGCTGGACCGGTAGAGGGCTCTGGAAATAGCAAGGGAGCAACCCCTCCATTTCAGCGACCCAAATTTCCTTTTCTGAGGTTGGTGCCTGGGTTGGAAGTGCTGTGCAGCAAGCATCCAGTCGCCACGGCAAACCACAACGGCCACGCTGACAGCACTTCACAGGGACCACAGCATGGCAGGGGTGACCAGATGGCCCTCCACACACATCCCACGACATGAGCAGACTGAGCCGTCACATGCACACACCTCCCGCATGCTCCGATGCATGCAGCGACGCGTATGTGTTCGCTCGCGTATAGATGTGTGCTCTCAAAAGAATGTTCATGAGCTGTACACACAAACCATCCTCTGTCTCAGACATGTCAAAAGGGAGACAGTGGGTGGGAAAATGGGAGGATGTGGCACATGTTTGTTTGTTTTGTCTTTATTGAAGTGTGGGAAGTGAATCCTGTATCCGTCGTGGGCATCGTTTGCATGATATCAATGTATACATCTGTGCATTTGTTGAGAAGGGAAACTTCATCAACACTGAGATGATAAAGGTCCTTTCAACCACCACAACTACTCCAGACATCTTTCATGTTTCCCAAAAGTGAGCTACTATCACATTTACAATGCTAATGTTTGTGCTGATAGAGAGCGTGTAACAGCTCTACCAATAATTCAAATCTTAACTTGAAATTTGCCTTGTTAAGAAGACCACCATTTTATTATACAAATGAGCCCTGGCTGAGCTGTTCTCTGCTTGGCTGCAGTTGGTTCCAGCTTTCTGCATGTGTTAGTAAGCCCTGCCCCACTGTGACTCAGTACTTCTACTGCAGCAAGTAGACGACTGATCAGTCAGGGAGAGGCAGAGTTTCTTTATTTGTCATTCGTGGTACATGTGGTGGAACAAAATTGTGTACACAGGGTTCCAGTTACATCCAACAATAAAATGTAAAAAGAAAAACAGTAATAACATCTAAGATATGAACTAAGAAAAACGTCAACTAACAGTACATTAAGCACTAGTAGCATAAAACAATACGCCGAACAGCAGCACGAACATGAGTCTGTGTGAGCAGATGAGCATGAATGAACACAGTAACATGAAACAGATCAGCAGCAACATGATGTGATTTATTCACAGTGATTATTCTGGTTAGATATTTATGAGTCCAACATCCTCAGGGTAGAAGCTGTTCCTTAGTCTAGTGGTTCTACACTTAATGCTCCTTAACCTCCTTTTTGAGGGGAGCAGGGCAAAAAGTGTGTGTGCTGGGTGAGTGGGGTCCTTCGTGATGCAGGTGGCCTTCTTCCTGCATCTGGAGGTGTAGATATATGTGATGATAGGTAGGCCAACTCCAACAGACTTGATGCACCCGCTTCGGCTGAATACACAGTATGCAGATACACCGAGCAAATGCACGTTGTTCTGCCATCAACCGCTTTTCTAAATATCCCATTAATGTGTACTGGCAGTGTGTTGCAAATCATTTTCATCTGTGACTAGTTGTTTTGAAGTAATTGGTTGTGTTTAGGTATGAGACTTGTAGGTTGATCAGTAAAATACTCGTAAATCACCAGATAATGCTTGCTGTAAAGGCTGCTCAACAAATTATGAAAAGATTATTTGCAGCAACATTTAAATAGAAAAGGCACATGCACATCCAGGCACCCCTGGGGGAGACACACCAGCCCCACCTCTTAAGTTTATTGTTTTTTTTAAGTTTATTTTGGCCGTGTTGACTCGTTTCACAGTGCTTACCTTGCTCCTGTATGGTCAATGTTCATGTTTCTAACACATTTAGCTGTACTTGGTTATTTTATGCTTTAAAGGAAGCTCATGTTATCCTTACAGTGTGCAGAGGAGTAGGCAGGGTTCTGATTCAAAAGTTCAACATAGCAGCTCTCATAATCTGGATTTAATTCCCAGCACTGAGAACAGGTAGGAACACTTAGTCTAGTATAATAATGCACGTCTATGTCTCTCACCAGGAATTTGATGCATGTTTTGTCTCTTTCTAGTCACAGTGCCATTACATGTCCATTTGAGGATAATGGTGAATCTCCTCTCACATTATGTCCATAAAATAAGCATTCTTGTTGTTTGTCTTCCTCTGCTCCTCATGTAACCTTTCTATGTGTTTCTGAAGCCACATTATGAATCCTACGTATTGTTGGCATGCAGAGTCCATGTGGTCATGAAATCCCAGTCTGCAACCAGAGGAACCCAGCAGGTTTTTGCAAACAGGTATACATGATAATATTTAGTAGCAGTACATTATCCATCTTGGTACGTATATATCTGGTACATATCTGGTGACCATGCAGGCTGATAAGTGAAGTGATCTGATACCCTGTAACGTGTCTGAATTATGTTTTGCTTCCCAGCATTTACCTCACACAGGCCTAACAGTTAAATATATGACTGAACATAGAGTGTCTTAGTGTGTCTCTTTTCTTTGTAGCATAAATGACAGCTCCAGTCAACAAGTAGATGCAAATTTTAGAAAGAATGAGGCTTAACGTCTAACATTTTTATTTCTTCTGTTTAGAATAATTGTCTGCAATAATTTTGGTTCATGCACAAAAAAGATTTGATTAAATAAATGGACACAATAAATTTAAAATGTCCAATGCAAAGGTGATAGGAATGTTTAAAATATTAAGAATTATGTTTTCAAAAGTTGGTAGGAAAATTGTGAGTTTTGTACATTTTACATGGAATAAATTAAATTCAAGTAAATTCAGTTCAGTTAATTTATATAGCACCATGTCAGAACAGAAGTCATCCCAGGGCACTGAGCAGAAACATTCATATATAAAAACAATAATTCAACACTATTTATCTATTATTTTATTTATTTATTTGTTTAAATTAACAATTATTTAGGTTGTGCCCATTGCTACTGTTGCCTCGACCCTCAACTCAAACCTTTACGTGTTTTTTGTTCTGGAATAACTGTGGCCTTAGACTGCTGCGTGCTCTTAGCCTGAGCTATGTTGAAGCAAGTTCACATTGTGTCCTCGTGTTCATTAAGTTAGCAAAAAAGTGACTCTACCTCCTCAGGAGGCTGAGACGAGCTGGTCTGGGAAGCTCAGTCCTCACCTCCTTCTACAGGTGTGCAGTGGAGAGCATCCTGTGCTCC
>JARVGS010003182.1:0-10131 GCA_031762315.1 Hypsolebias antenori
AAAAACAAGGACCGGGGCCCCACAAGGTCACTGTTCTGGCTGGGGCGCCGCTGGTGTGGAAGGCTGAAGAGCCTCTACAGCAGGTGACGTGGAGAGCCAAGGAGCCTCCGCAGCAGGCGACGTGGAGACCTGAGGAATCTCTGCAGCAGGCGATGTGGAGACCTGAGGAACCGCTGCAGCAGGCTACGTGAAGCATGGAGGAGCCTCTGCAGCAAGCAACATGGAGACCTGAGGAACCTCTGCAGCAGGAGACGTGGAAGTCTGAGATGATGCTGCATGCGGCGTGGGATCCACCTCGGGAGCTGCTTGGGCGTGGGATCCACCTCGAGAGCTGCATGCAGTGTGGGATCCACCTCGAGGGCTGCATGCGGCGTAGGATCCACCTCGGGGACCGCATGCACTGTAGCCGAGGTGGGCATCGAGATCTCAGGAGCTGGTTCATCTGCGGCAGCAGCTGGCTCTTCTGCAGAAGGCTTGGTGTGGTCTGTAGATCCTGGAACGTCTGCCACAGATTCTGGAACATCTGTCGCAGATGACGTAGAAAGCTGAAGAGCCTCTGCAGCCGTGGAACCCACCGGAGGCGACATCAATGCATCGGCGGACCAGAGAACCTCTGTGGACGTCGAGGCATCGGCAGACCGGGGACCCTCTGTGGGCGTCGAGGCATCGGCGGACCGGGCACCCTCTGTGGACGTTGCAGCGTTGGCGGACTGGGGACCCTCTGTGGACATCGTGGTGTTGGCGGACCGAGGACCCTCTGGATCTGCAGGTGGGTCAGGATCGTTGGCGGTAGAGTCGGGATCTTTGGTGGTAGAGTTGGGATCTTCGGCTGTAGAGTTGGGATCTTCGGCGGACGAACCAGGAGCGTGAACCTCGAGTGAGCCAGGCGCATGGACCTCGAGCAGACCAGGAGCTGAAGAGCCAAGAACAGGAGCCCAGGAGCCAGGAACGGGAGCCAAAGAACCAAGAACAGGAGTCCAAGAGCCAGGAACAAGAACCTCAAGAAGACCAAGAGCAAAGATAGTGGATGAGCCAGGGTCAAGATCTGCAGCAGCAGGAGGAGTCTGGGCTGCAGCCGTCAAGTCAGCCGATGAGTCTGCAGCCGTCGAGTCAGCCGATGAGTCTACAGCCGTCGAGTCAGCCGATGAGTCTGCAGCCGCTGAGTCAGCCGATGAGTCTGCAGCCGCCGAGTCAGCCAATGAGTCTACAGCCGTCGAGTCAGCTGATGAGTCTGCAGCCATCAAGTCAGCCTCTTGGACTAGGGCTGAGTCAGTAGGTCCTTTCTACCGTCGACCTCTGCCATGGCTGCGACAGCATGGACCAGGGCCAGGCCGGGGCTCCTCCTTGGGCTCAGGGCCTCCCTTGGCACAGGAGTAATATGGGGCATCCTCCAGAACCCCCTCAGACCAGGAGAGGTGAGGGGCGTCCTCCAGAAGACCCTTGGAACAGGATATGTGAGGGGCGTCCTCCAGGACCCTCTCAGAACAAGAGACATGAGGGGTGTCATCCATAACCCCCTTGGAACAAGAGACGTGAGGGGCGTCATCTAAGACCCCCTTGGTACAGGAGACGTCAGGTGTGTCCTCCAGGACCCCCTCGGAACAGGATACGTGAGGGGCGTCCTCCAGGACCCTTTCAGAACAGGATACGTGAGGGGCGTCCTCCAGGACCCCCTTGGCACAGGAGACATGAGGGGCATCCTCCAGGACCCCCTCGGAACAGGAGACGTGAGGGGCGTCATCCAGGACCCCCTTGGAACAGGACCCTGCAGGTGCTGGAGAGCCTGTAGGTGTTGGGAACTCTGGGGCTGTAGCAGGTACTTGGACTAGGGTCAAGTCAGGCTCTGGGGCTGAAGCTGAGTCTGAGAAAGAGACCGGGACTGGTTCTGGACTTGAAACTGGTTCTGGGATGGAGGCTGATTCTGGGGCTTGTTTTTCAATAGATTGGATCTCAATTAAGATATGGTGATATATGGGAATGGATGTAAGACCAGGTACAGACCATAAAAATTTTTCAGCTTATGTGAGAAACATATTTGACTAGTCTGGGTTCCTTTTAGCTGAAGAAAACAGTTTTTGAAGATTGGAGTTTAAGTGATTGAAGTCAGAGAACCCTACTACCCCTGAAGAATTTCCTTGGGTGACCTCTGCTGGAGTGGTGTGGGATTGTTTTCCGGGCAGGTCCCCCTTCATCTGGTCACTAGACGAACGTGGGAAGGAGTGAGGGGTGACAGAACTGAGTCTCATGGGAACTTTGTGCATGGGTGAAAGGCCAAGGTCTGCCCCCACCGGAAACCTGGAAGGTGAAGCAACGGGACCCGTCCCCATGGAGACACCAGGACTAGGTCCAGAAGACTCAGTCTTGCTGAACTGAGCAGGTACAGCTTGAAGTGACAGTGAGTCATTGGGTTCTGCCCTCACCGGAACCTGGAAGGTGAGGTGACAGGACCCGCCTCCTTGGAAGCGCTGGGATTGACCTCAGGAAGCTCGACTCCGCCAAGCCAAGTGGGACCCGCAGAAGGTGCTGGAACGAGCACCTTAGATCGCTTCCGGGTTCGGTTTCTGCTGCTTTGGCGGCGACGATGAGGAAGAGGGACAGGAATGAAGTAGAGCTCGTCCTCCATTTCTGCGTCCTCTCCTAATGTCCGCCCCGAAATCTGCACAGAGCTGGGGATGAGGAGGGCCTGGACTCGAGGGTCAGGCGGCCCATCCGGAGCTGGGACTTTCTTTCCTCTTCGAGGACCAGGAGGGGAGAAGGCAGAATCTCCACCTCCTGACAGAAGTTTCTTTGTGCCGGCATGGGTCAGATCTGAAAACCGCCGCACCGAAACACAATCTCCATCTGCGTGGGCTCAAGAGAACAGGTAAGCGAGGAATTCTGTCTGCTGGGTTTTGGTTTTGGTCGGTGCATACTGTCAGGGTTTCAGGCTGAGCTGAACAGGAATAAACCTATTTGCAGACAGAATGCGGAGGCTGAGAAGTAATACAAAAATAAACACTTTAATGATATAAATAAACAGCTGACAAGGCAGCAAAAACTCTTAAATTACCAGATATGCGAGGGACACAGGAGGATACCAGACGATGCACCGATGAGGACTAAGACATAGACCAGGGCTTATATACACACAGACAAGACAAGACAGATTACAAACACCTGGGGACACAAGGAAGAAATCATTTTAGATTAACGAGACAAAACAGGGGTGTACAGACAAGGGATGTCCACAAGATGGAGCCATCCCTACAGTATCTGCAGGCTGAGGGACCTCTATGTGTTATTATTGTAATTACTTACTCTGCCCGCTACCAGAACTTTATAATTAACACGAAGAGTTCAACAGGCAGCACAGTGGTGCAACTGGTAGACCTGCTACCTCTCAGTGAGCAGGTCCCTGGTTCAAATCCCAGTTCGGGGGCCTTTCTGTGTGGAGTTTGCATGTTCTCTCCGTGCATGCGTGGGTTTTCTCCAGGTACTCCAGTTTCCTCCCACAGACCAAAAACACATGTTAGGCTGATTGGTAACTTTAAACTGTCCCTAGGTGTGAGTGAGAGAGTGAATGGATGTTTGTCTTGTTTGTCTCTATGTGTCCCTGTGATGGACTTGCGACCTGTCCAGGGTGTCCCCCCGTCCCTCACACAGTGATTGCTGGACATGGGCACTGGCAACCCCCATGACCCAAAATGGAAGAAGCGAGTAAAAGATAATGGATGGATGGATGGATGGAGGTCAGACGTCCTTCACAAATCTGTTCAAATATTGATTATCAGAGGGAGGAGAGAGAACGAGGAGGTGGGGGAAGGATGTTACTGCTGCTGCTGTGACTGTCAGTCAGTTCTGCTTGCCTGGTGAACAGGAGGGAGCATTGAAAGAAGCAGAAAGGGGACAGAGACGTACCAGAGGGTCTGTTTCTCTGTTTGTGCGGCCATGGATTCTACAGACATTTTTTTTGCAAGTGGATTTTAAAACTTAGTCACCATCTGAAGCCATGAGCCGAGCTGGCTGGCCGATCTCGGAGCTTCAACCGGAGGGGGCCGAGTGCCACACACGGACTAGAGAGCCGCCGTCTGGAACCACGAGCTTGGCTAGCGAGCTGACCTTGGAGCTGCTGCAAACGGAGGAGACCGAACGTCGCGCAAAAACTGGAGAGCCGCCGTCTGGTACTACAAGCCAGGCTAGCGCACCGACCTCGGAGCTGCTACCATCGGAGGAGGCTGAGCACCGTGCAAGGACCGGAGAGCCGCCCTCTGGAATCACGAGCTAGGCTAGCGAACTGACCTCGGAGCTGCTGCGACCAGAGGGGGCCGAACGCCGCGCACGAACCGGAGAGCCGCTGTCTGGAACCGCGAGCCAGGCTAGCGAGCCGACCTCAGAGCTGCTACGACCGGAGGAGGCCAAGCACCATGCACGGACTGGGGAGCCGCCGTCTGGAGCCACGAGCCAGGCTAGCGAGCCGACCTCATCGGATCATTGGATCTGGGTGCTGGGTACTGTGGGCTGCTGAGACCGTGAGATTCGGTCTAGTAACATCGGATCTGGGTGCTGGGCCGCAGCTACCATCATTAAGCCTGTGAGTCTTGTGTCAGAACCACGTGGTTCGGCTAACAAACAACGAACCGGAGACCTGCTACCGCCAGACCAGAATTACTGTGAGTAATGACGAAAAAAGTGTGCACAAGAAACAAGAGTCGGTGGAAAATAATTCAAAAGATATGGAAGAAATTAAAAATGATCGGTCTGATTGAGGAAGTGAAACAACTGAAAGATCTGATAAGAAACAAAGACAATAAAATAGCTGAACTAGAGCAAAAAGTAGATGATTTGGAACAATACACAAAACGAGACAACTTGGTGATCACTGGACTTGAAGTTAGGCGCCGGACATATGCAGGAGTTGCTGTTGGTGCTAATACAACATAGGATGCACCACAAGAGGAGCTACAGACTCTGGATGAGCAAGTAGTGCCTTTTTTACATGACAGGGACATTGATATCAAACATGAGGACATTTCACTCTGTCACACCCTGCCCAGTAAATCAGAAAAATTCAAACCATCTATAGTTATCAGGTTCATTAGTAGGAAATCAAGAAACAAGGTAATAATGCAAGCAAAAAAACTGAAGGGAACAAATGTATACATAAATGAATATCTAATGAAAAAAAATGGAAATGTTGCATGTGAAGCAAGGTTATTAAACAAATATAGCATCAAAATGGACAAGAAATGGAAACATTTGGATCAAAGCACATTACGGGTCTCAGGCTAAAATAATAAAAGTACTGAAGGATCTGGAAAAACAGAGATGAACTCAGGAGATGACAAATTATTAAGTATGGAAACAACTCACACACAAAAATTGACATAATATACAGTCAAATGAACAAACATTAAAATATGACAACATACGAAAACTCAGAACCTAAAATATATAATGTTGAAGACGTGATTGATGCAATTTTTTTCCTGTAATAAAAGATTGTGAATATTATTGTTGTTGTTTTTGTTATTGTTGTTGCTGTTGTTTTTGCTGATGTTGTTTGTGTTGATGGCTGGTTGTTTTTGTTGAACGCTGGTTGTTGTGTTGATGGTTTTTTTTTGTATTAATGGTTGGTTGTTTGTGTTGATGTTTTTTTGTATTGATGGTTGGTTGCTTGTGTTGGTGGTTGTTGTTTGTGTTGATGGTTATTGTTTGTCTTGGTGGTTGTTGTTTGTGTTGATGTTGTTGTTTGTGTTGATGGTTTTTTGTATTGATGGTTGGTTGTTTGTGTTGATGTTTGGTTGTTTGTGTTGATGGTTGTTGTTTATGTTGATGGTTGTTGTTTGTGTTTGTGGTTGGTTGTTTATTTTGATGGTTCGTTGTTTGTGTTGATGGTTATTTGTGTTGATGTTGTTTGTATTGATGGTTGTTGTTTGTGTTGATGGTTGGTGTTTGTGTTGATGGTTGTTGTTTGTGTTGATGGTTGTTGTTTGTGTTGATGGTTGGTGTTTGTGTTGATGGTTGTTGTTTGTGTTGATGGTTGGTGTTTGTGTTGATGGTTGTTGTTTGTGTTGATGGTCGTTGTTTGTGTTGATGGCTGTTGTTTGTGTTGATGGTTGTTGTTTGTGTTGACGGTTGTTATTTGTGTTGATGGTTGTTGTTTGTGTTTGTGGTTGGTTGTTTATTTTGATGGTTGGTTGTTTGTGTTGATGGCTGTTATTTGTGTTGATGTTGTTGTTTGTATTGATGGTTGTTGTTTGTGTTGATGGTTGTTGTTTGTGTTTGTGGTTGGTTGTTTATTTTGATGGTTGTTGTTTGTGTTGATGGCTGCTTTTTTGTCTTGATGGCGGTTGTTTGTATTGATGGTTGTTATTTGTGTTGCTAGTTGTTTGTGTTGTTGGTGTTTCTGTTGTGTCTCTGAGTACAATTAACCTGAAATATTTGAATTCATCATTTAGCTGTAAATGTTTTTTTTTGTTGTTTGTTTGTTTGTTTTGTTTGTTTGTTTGTCTAATGTTAAGTCTTTGTCCCGGCCTGAGCCTCCTGCTTCAGATCACGCCTGAGAACTGTTTTGAACCTTGCAGCCAAAGATGATCTCAGTGTCTCAGATCATTTTCCTGTCAACTGTTTTCTGCTCTTTGTGCAGTGATGCTGGAAACAAACAGTAATCAGAGACAGACACCGAAGTCTCAACATTTTCATGTGAATGAACTCATCAGAGTTTTTGTTCTTCATCAGTCTGCTTTGTCCTCACTCCTCCTCTCATTTATCTTTCTGCTCTCCTTCGCCCTGTCGTGATCAAACCTCTTGTTTTTCTAATCGATTCTCCTCAAGGTCCATTGATCTGCTGACACACACACTCACACATGAACACTCACCTGTAACCTGGAAATCAAACCAAACTCACATTAAATTGATCTCCGACGGTAAAATCACTCTTGGAGCTCAGTGGTCGATACACTTTCTGTCAGAGACAAAACTCACTGAGCAGCTGAGAGATTCGCCAATGAGACATTTTCTGAGCTCAGCAGGGAAAAACAAAGACCAGCTTTTAGTTTGTGGTGGAGCTTTTCTCCGAGCTGCTCTGTAATTTACCTCTGATGGACTGTGATCACAGCTGAACACGCAGATGTTTCAGAACCTCTCAGTGTTCAGCACTTCTGCTAGAACAGAGCTTGAAGCTTTTCTTCTTCTAATAAACCTGCTGAAATGCTTCTAAAATGGTTTTCATTTATAACTGAAGCGTTAAACTAGTCTAGTCCATGTCATTCTTTTTTCAACTAAACCACAAAATCTCGTTCCAGCTCCATCATGTAACCTCCATCAGCAGCAGAACTCGGAGTTCTGGCCCGCTCTTCTTGGTATCTTTAAGTCACTGCTCAGCTCTCTGAAGATTCACCATAGCTGCATCATTGCTACACTCAAAGTCCTTAATGATATCATCTGTGCCATTAACAACAAACAATACCATGTAGCTGCATTCGTTGATCTATCAAAGGCTTTTGACTCTGTGAACTGTAAATTACTTCTAGACAGACTAAAGGATGTAGGACTCTCCAAAAGCTGTTATTGTTCTCATCATCTACAATCAGTGAGGGAGGAAAGTCTTCTGTCTGGTCCACTGCCCCTATGTATTGGTGTCCCACATGGAAGCATTCTGGAGCCTACTTTTTTCCATATTTATATCAGTAACATACCCCTGTCAGTATGTGATTCACATATGTTGATGATACCATCATCTATGCATCCAGTTCCTCCCTGAGTGCTGCTTTGTCTTCATTACAGGCCAGCGTCACTTCGATTCAACAGGCCTTCACTAATCTACATCTGCTTTTAAACACAGACAAAGCTAAACATGATTTTTAACAGAAACCTACCACAAGTCAAGTGTCCCTTTAAAATGTCTTCCATGACCAGTACTGAGATTGATTTTGTGGAAAGTTATAAGTATCTCAGTATCTGGCCTAACAACAAACTTGCATATGATGCCCGCATTTAAAAATATTTTATTAAAGGGTATTATTCGTACTTTATTTCTGTCTACTCAGAGAGGAGTCTGATAGCAGATCAACTCTGATGCCTTCAACAACTGTGAGCTGTGAAGCAGAGGTCATGTTGTTTAGGTCATGTTGACACTGGTATTTATTGCCGAGCTAACACAGTTGCCAAGGTTCTCCAGCTTCTACAGTCTGCATTTCACATCATTCAGTCAGACTTATTCCATTTCAAACTGGTGCTAAATGCTGACAAAACTAAAGGGATGTTGTTTTCCAACAGAAATTTGGTGCCAGCAACTCTTCCTTCTATCTCACCCATGCATGATGTTCCTGTTGAGTTTGTAGAGTCTTATAAATACTATATTTTTTGGCCTATATGTAGCAGTTTTTTTTTGTTGCATAATTTA
Source organism: Hypsolebias antenori (assembly GCA_031762315.1). NCBI lineage: Eukaryota > Metazoa > Chordata > Actinopteri > Cyprinodontiformes > Rivulidae > Hypsolebias > Hypsolebias antenori. The sequence continues at coordinate 8,384 of JARVGS010003182.1, forward strand.
CATGCCCTGCGACATATAGGCCGAAGTGACATATTTATGGATTTCCCCCCTCAAATATTTATAAACCATTTTCATTCATTCTGACTGAAAAAAATTGAGCAGTACCACTTCCAGACATTTGATGGCAGCAGAGTAGTAATAGTAGTATGGCATACCATTGTATCATTTAATATGTAAACGTGGCTATAATGACAAATTCAAAAAAGTTCAAGACAAATACAACTGAACTTTATTTATTATATGTTACTTTATTGTTTTTGTCTTGAACTTTTTTGAATTTACCACTTCCTGGATCCAACTATCAATGACTCAAATCAGCTACCCCACCTTCGTTCTGCTCGTTGCTTGGAACCATCAAAACAGCGGCACCACCCCAGCAAAATGCAGCTAATTTGACCATTAAAGTGCATTTATTAAGCAAATGTTAGACTGAGACACACCTTTGCTATAACTTCAAGCAAACAAATAATTTTTAGGTGGTTATCTTGTTAAATTTTAAAGAAATGCTGAGGCTCGTCCATGTGCGCGTGCACGCTTTGCAGTACAGAGGCAGCAAAACTATTTTTGAAATTCAGCTAATTTGACCATTAAAGTGCATTTTTTAAGGAAAGTTCAATTGAGACACACCTTTGCTATAATTTAGAGGAAACAAACAATTGTTTTTAGGTGTTTATCTTGTTAAATTTGCACAGCGACTAGTTGCATGCACACATTTACTTCTGCATATTGGCTTTTGAAACCGTCAAAGTGAATTTATTAAGCAAATGTTAGACTGAGACACACATTTACTATAATTTTCAGCAAACAAATAATAATTTTAGGTGTTAATCTTGTTAAATTCTTGTTAAAGTCCTTGCGTGCATGCTCTTGCTGCTGCCATTTGGCAGCCCATCAATTTTTGGCACAACACCGGCCCACATTTCTGGGTTCGGACGACATTTCCTTATTGTCAGCGGTGACACGTAACAAACACGATGGTTCAGCGGTGGCGCAAAATGGATGCAACGTATACGGCAAAGCAACATATTTATGGATTGTTCTACTTTATTAGCTAAATATGGACTGATGCAACATGTACGACAGAAAATACTGTATTTGGGAATTTTGGTCGACACACATCTCTCTTTTAAAACACATATCTAAAACTTGATATAGAAACTGAAATTAAAACTGGGCTTCTTTTTCAGAAATACATCCTGTCTAACGCTGAATGCCAGAAAATGCCTTGTAACCACAACCTTCCTACCAACCACTGACTATGGTGACATTATTTACATGAATGTTCCTGCCAGCTCCTTGCAGTTGTTTGATGCTGTGTACCATGGCACGCTAAGATTCATAACTGGTTGTAACTTCTGTACCCGTCACTGCACTCTGTACTCCTTGGTCAGTTGGTCATCTACATTATACGTAGGTTCTCACACGGGTTCATTTTCATCTATAAATCCCTCGTTGGTCTGCTACCTTCTTATATTTCCTCTCACATGTCACGTCGTCAGTGCAATTACAACATGCATAATATAATATCAGCATGTTTGAAAGAACAGAACGTTCTCAAGGTTTTACAGTCTAGTTTTAAATCTCTACACAGTATATAATCTGCTGTTTTAAAGGTTTTCAATGACATATTTTTAGCAACAGACTCTGGTGACTGCGTTGTCCTCCTGCTTTTAGATTTATCATCTGCCGTGGACCATAACATCTTACTTATTTGTTTGAAGCAATTGGGGGGGGGGGGGGGGGGGGTG
>JARVGS010003186.1:0-10130 GCA_031762315.1 Hypsolebias antenori
TTGTTTTGTTTTTAAAAATGAATAAAATTTTAAATAAAATGAATAAAATTATAAATAAAATAAGAAAAAATTATAAATAAAATGAATAAAATTATAAATAAAATAAGAAAAAAATATAAATAAAATAAGAAAAAATATAAAATAGAGACAAGGTTGTCTATATAAAAATTATGACTTCGACTGGAATGTTTTAAATGGTAAAGCTAGTCATTCTACTTTGCACTCAATTTTTAAGGACCAAGAGGAGACTTTGGACCTGATGGGATATTAAGATATGGTCCAGAGGGAACACCTGGTGATATAGGGGAACCTGGTCCAATAGGTAATGCAACGACTATTTAATTATATGTATTAGTTATTGAAATGTGTAAGTTAGCAGAGTTACAAAAGCTTATCTCCGGGCTAGCTAAACATGTTTGCCTTTCTGTAGAGAGTGATTTGATGTAGCTGTAAGGTTCACAACTGGAATTCAGATAAAACCCTTGTGATGTTTTCAGGGGACCCAGGCCCAGATGGAGGGAAAGGTCTTCAAGGATCACCTGGCACAGATGGAGAACCGGGCTCCAGAGGTCCTAGAGGACCCATATCACTTTTTAATTTAACTGGACCATCTGGTGACCCTGGAGAACCAGGTAGAGTTCTTGATTTTTTTTTTCTTCAGTTTATTTTGTTTCAGTTATATTTTGTATAACAATTTTAAAACATGATTTTGAGTCTTCATATAGTTTATTGCGTTATATAATAACATATATTGTGCAGCAGTTTAAGATAATTTAACTTTATTCTGTAAGGACAACCTGGTCTGTCTGGTCCCCATGGTGACACAGGAAGAACTGGAGCAAAGGGCCAGAGAGGAAATGTAGGATTATCAGGGAGTGAAGGGATAAGAGGTTGGACATATGTAATAATTAGTTTGTAATTACTTTGTCTTGTAATTTTTGTAAATAACATTTTACTGGGTGTTCTATGCATCTTTGTGTGAGAAGGTCTTCCTGGTGAACCAGGCATTGATGGAGAAGTTCTGTCCCAAGGGAATCGAGGTTCTGCAGGACCAATGGGAAACACTGGACACAAAGGTCATCCAGGTAAGGTTTAATCTTTGTTTGAAGTGCTCACTTATCTAGATTTCAACTTTTTTATGTACAAAATTGTCCTCTAATGTTGCTGCATTTAGTTTTGTGAATTTGAGCTGAATAAAAGGTAAAAATTAAAATTAAAAAGAGAAGGACACTGATGCACACACGAGTTATTCTAAGATTATAATTATACTCATGAAATGCACAATTTAGATATAATTACCATCCATCCATTATCTTTTACCCGCATCTTCCATTTTGGGTCACGGGGGTCGCCGGCGCCCATGTCCAGCAATCACTGTGCGAGGGGCAGGGTACACCCTGGACGGGTCGCAAGTCCATCACAGAAACAAATGAGACAAATGAGACAAACAACCATTCACTCTTCACTCACATCTAGGGACAATTCAGAGTTACCAATCAGCCTAACATGCATGTTTTTGGTCTGTGGGAGGAAACTGGAGTACCCGGAGTAAACCCACACATGCACAGAGAGGACATGGAAATTCCACCCAGAAAGACCTCAGCCGGGATTTGATCCGGCAACCTTTTTGCTGAGAGGCAACAGCTCTCCCAATTGAGCCACAATGCCGCCATTAAGAAACTATCATTTTTGGAACAAAAATAAATAAATAAAATACATTTGGAATTTAATGGCAGCAGGACATCTCAGAATAAGCTGTCAAACTGCCATGTTTCCCGTTGTGAAGCTCCCTGCTTTATTTAACAGTTTGTAAAAGTTTAGGAACTGAGGAAACCAGCTCTTGTTGTCCAGTCCTTGTCTAACGTAGGATTCTAACTGTTCAACAGTCCTAATGGTCTTTGTTGGAGTTTTTGATTCATGATGCTCTAAAACTCTGAGTAGGTAGGAGGTCTGGACCACAGGAAGGCCAGTTCAGCACTCAGACTCTTCTACTACAAGGTCACGCAGCGCTGCTTTAATCAATACAGTATACATGGTTTAACATTGTCTTGTTGCAAGGACTCCCCTAAAGACATCTAACTTTTGTATGTACTGTTCTACATTTATAGTGCAGACGTGTAAACTGTTCATGCCATATAAGCACTAATGCACCCCCATACCATCAAAGAGGCAGTCGTATAAATGCTGATAGCAGAACGTCTTTTTTATTATTATTATTATGGAGGATGTGGAATCTGTGATTTCCAAATATAACTTCAAGTTTGATTTGTCACACCACAGAACATTTATTCCCTCCCCCAATTTTCTCATACTCTTTTACTATTGTTCCACTTTTTTTTTCTTTTGCAGACTGGGGAACCTCTGCCCATCTTTACTTCTTTGACATTCAGTCTCTTTAAAACACTCTTTTTAGACCCAGTCTTTATACATTCTTTTGTTACACCTGTATCAACTATTTCAGATGTGTTGTTCAATATGGGGTTATGAAAACCACAAATCATTCCATTCTTTTATTTACATCCTGCACAATGCTTCAACTTGGTTGGAAATAGGGTTGAATATGAAGTGCAGTTTGACTCGTTTGCAAAGATGATATTTTTCTGCAGCAGGTGGCAAGCTACAGGATATTAAGAGTGCCTGATGTGTGAAGACAAATAAGAGACCTGGGAAGGAACTAAAAGGAAATTAAAGGCCTGGAAAATTTAAATGCTCTCAGCAATGAGCCAGCTATGGCTTTGAGGGTGGCAATTTTCCACAAACCAAAGTGTTCCAAAATTACACATATGATCCAGTGGGCATAATTATCTGCCTTGGAACTCTGTTATACCTTGGATGTCGCATGCTGTATGAACATATTCTGCTGTTGCTTTCTTGTATGTAAAAACTGCACATTTTTACCTGGGAGAGGCAGTCAAGCACGATTAAGTGTGCATAAAAGGGGCAGAGAGAGTTTATTTTATTTATTTATTTTTGCATCAGTATAAGAGAGAAAGAGAGGCATCCAGGGAGCAGAGCCGATTGAAGTGCTGACCTTTTGGTGGGACTGTGCAAAGAGGGGGCCTGCAGACTCTCAGTCAGCTGTCAGATACTGCATGCAGCCTGGTGGTGGGAGTTGGGGCCCTGACACCAGCCTCCCACCACTCTGCCCTGTTTGTGTCATCCATCTCTCCATTCTCACAGCCCTCCATTCCACATTAACACCCACCCATCCCACCTGCCAAACCCAGAGAGCCAGGCAAACACTCAGCCAGACGCAAACATCCACACAAACACAAACATATTTTAACCTGCGCCAGCTAGGTAACATTTCCACAAATAGCAGTGTGGGCATTTGGGAGAGAAATCGCAAAGCCACAAACAGCCTGCTGTCGGGGTGAGATAATCAGCTTTGTGGTAATAGCAAATGGCCCCCTGAGTGGCAAGGCAGGTAATCGTTGGACTGAGTGCTTCTGTGGGAGAAGAGAAAAGTGCTTTTTCATCCTTACGTGAGTGTCTATGCATATTTGGTCCGAAATGAGCAGCCAACTCAGAGATGCACAGTTATAAATGAACTTTAAATGGTTGCTGGTAGGTGTGCTTCCATAGTCGCTGTCAACACCTAAATAAAGGTACAACAAAATTAATTTGTACAGCCATGGAATCATCTTGAGCCATTATAGTGTTGGTCATACACTCAGCTGGAGATAAATAAGGCATCTGAGTTCAAAAGTTGCAAAAACAGTAATACTGAAGAAAAACAGGTATATTTTAAATTAAAGAAAAAATCATTACACTATGCCATTATTGTACCACTTCTGTGTTATTGCATTCAAGTAAACACAGAAATAACCTACAAAAGTTATGCTTATTACAAAAAGGCTACAAGAATTATGAACCATACCAAACTCATACAAATGATTTGTTTTTAAAATCAAATATTCTAAAATTCAGGAATTTGGTCAAGTTTATATCTGCCCAGTTCTTATTTAAAGCTAAAAATAATCAATTTCCATTAAGCATTCAAGAGCTATTTACAGCAAAAGATGGTGGATTTGCTTTAAGAGAGAATTTAAATAACCAAGGACAAACACAACTCATAAAAGTTTGTGCATAACTGTATGTGGAGTGAAACTGTGGAACAGTACTGATACATCAATAAAGGCGTGTAACACACTGAACAACATTTAAGAGCAGTTACAAACAGGTTTTTATAGTGGGGTATAAAATGAGCTATTTGGGAAAGGTAATCTGTGAAAAGTGGGATTAATTATGTATGAGTGTGTATGAGAGTTGTGTTTAAAACATGTATGAATGTATACTTATTAATCACATTACTCATAATTATAACTGTATTATATTTAATGGAATATATATATGTATGTTTGTACACAGATAGATAGATATTTATAAAATTAGTTATCTAAAACACAAATTATTTTGTGATTGGGTGGGTACTTTTTGTATAAATAACACAGTATTGGGCAAATGAAATTATAAATGTTCATATTATATTAAAAAGATCTGATTATTTATGCAGAGCTGTAAGGAGGGACAGGACTAGATAAGCTACTTGCTTCATCCTGCCCCTACTCCAGCACTCTTTGTTTTGTGATTTTTTATTTACCGGTATTTATTTATTTATTTATTTTGTTGTTGTTTTTTGTATGCATATGAATGTTCGAGATGAATAAATAAAAATTAGTAACACAATAATTAAAAGACAGACAGGAACATGATCGGATACTGACTGGTTGGACAGACTGACACAGTCCAAAATTATAATGCTATTTATAAAGCTTTACATTACTGTCAGTTTAATATTACTGTATTTCCCAGCGTACAAGTCGCATATAGATTTGTCAGTCCCACTACTTATATGCCAAACGACTTATACTGTATAGTTTTTTTTCCATAGTCATAACAAAATCTTTGACACTTTAAATTTTGAAGAACTGAAACAGCAAGTCCTCCCGTGCCCGCTCGCTTCACTCAGCTGGTGCAGGCAGAGGAACACTAGAGAGCTAGCAGCTCTGGCTGGCTGGCTGGCTGGCTGGATGGATGGATGGATGGATGGATGGTGCCACACGGCCCAGGCGAAATTAAGGTGTTTTGTCTATTAAATAAATAGATAATAAACACGATGGGTCAGTGGTGACATATAATGCATGTGACTTATACACTGAAGTGACTGACATATGTTTTTTTCCCCTCTTCAGGTTTTTTTGACTGATGTGACTTATACTCTGGAGCAACTTATATGCTGGGAAATATGGTATTTAGTGAAGTTGTGAAGCCTTCAGCTTTTTAATCTAGTCAGAAGCCAACTCTAATTCACTTTGAATTCATTCAAAGAGCTTAAAGTATGAAGAAATAGTTTGATTTCATAAACATACTAAAAAAAAGCTACAAGCAGGGCTACAACTGTGTGACTGCTGACTCACTATATTTGAATCTTCACTATACAGCAGGAGCTTTTTTCTGTGCTACATATTTCAGCTGTGGAGTACTCCTGAAGGGCTACATTTGTTTCAGTGTATCCCCCATAGTGCCAAAAGAGCTGAAGGTGAAAGATTAAAAAAAAAAAAAAAAAAGAAAAAAAAAAAGGAAATATATATATATTTTTTAATTTGTATTCTTATATCCTGGGTAAAATCTGCACAAAACTTTATGCCATGTAATATTTGTATTCCTGTGTTTATCACGTCTATCTTGTACACATGGGACAAATGAAATAATACGAGGTGAACTCTGGCCTGAACAGATGTGTAAAATGTTCTTTCCCCAGAGTTCTTCACAGCAAGTACTGTGGCTGTTTGGCATTCCCACTGGAGGTGCTACAGGGGAGTGCATCAGCAGGGTGGGACCATATCGTGTGTACAGTATGTACAGTACAAATTTAGGAGGCATGAATACTGGTGTGAGGAGGTTAAAAAAGGGTTTTAGAGCTATGAATGGGGCAGTTGAAAATTAGGGAAATCTAAAATTTTGTCACAGATCCAGGCATGTGGATATAGATCCTGTTTGATGAGACCAGCCTGGCCTTTTGTTGCTTTGGTGCCACTTTTCACAAATCCATGTTTAATCCTGAGCCAATGAGGAGCCTGATTCCAGCTGTCTTTTTACCAGGTTTCACCCTAAACCATCTCATTCACATATTTGAAAAGCACACATACCCGTAAGTGCACAGGCAGAGAAGCTCAGATAAATTAGACTTAATTGGTCTAAAGTAGACTAACATCTCCATTTCACTTTTGCATTGCCTTATGTTTCTTTTACGACTTGAGGTCCATGGCTGTAAGAAAATATTGTCATATTGCTTCTTTACAAAACCTTTACATAGCTATATGAAGCAGGCAGTCAGACATGCCCGAAGCACCTTCCTAGGGAGGCGCCCAGGTGGCATCCTTACCAAGTGCCCAGACCACCTCAACTGGCTCCTCTTGATGTGGAGGAGCAGGGTTTCTACTCCAAGTCTCTCCCAGGTAACTGAACTTCTCATCCATCTCTAAGGGAGAGTTCAGCTACCCTGTGGAGGAAACTCATTCCATTCACCATGCTGTCATTCTTTCGGTCACTACCCAGAGTTCATGACCATAGGTTATGTGGCAGTGACCCAACAATTACACTGCACAAGCTCATGCAACACTCTGCAAACACCTAGTTTGCACTGGCACAGCATTGTGGGATACTCGAGAGTGCTTCTAATGGATAAAAGACATCTTGTTAGAGTTGCATACTAGTAGTACCCTTTTTGTGTTCTTTGTTATGTAGCCTACTGTGCATATACAGTGTTGTTTATAATATCATATGGTTGCTGAGTACCAACCATGCCTACATATATATTTTTTTGTTACTGATTGCATATTGTTTTTTTGACATGACACACACCTATGAAAGATCAATATTGTCATCTTTCTCTTCATTTAATCCACATGAACCTATAAGAAACATATTTCAAATTTGCTGTTTGAGGTTTGATTTGGTCTTTACCTGAAAACAAACAAACAACCACCCCCCACCCCCCAGAAAACAACCTGGAGAATGCTAGGCCAAAGTTGCAGCTCTTTAGGTCAAACCTTAAAAGTAACCTTATGCACAATTACATACAATATTGCAAGATGACACACTCAAAGTACCAGTATGTTTCATGAAACTTTGAACTAGACACACAGCATTTTAGAGGACTATTGACAAAGTGAAATTTTTATCTTCACTAGCCTTGTTGATGAGAAATTAGCATCCGCAGCACAAACATAAGCATGCAAATTTGACATTATTGTTACCATCAATGTAGATTATGTTAGAAGTGGGTCATTGACATCATAGTTTTCAAACGGTTATGTCTAGGCTGTCCACACATAAACACAAGAGTAGCATTTTAAGATTTTCTCTCTCTAGAACCAAGTCCCAACAAATGGGACCATTAGGCGCTGGATTTTTCTGATTCCACCAAAGTTCTTTCACAGAAGAATTCAGCTATAGTGAATGCAATTTCCCAGTCTGGGAGTACACTCTTTCCATTCTCCTCTCTTCACATTACTCAGTCCCATGTGATCTTTCCATCAGGCACAGGGTGTTTTATTTCTGCTACCTGGGGCTGTTTCATGTGCCTCCCCCCACATGAAGAGCTGATCTGCTCTTCTTTTTCCAAAATACGTACTCAATGTGTCTGGGCATGAGATGAGTTAGTCACACATGAGAGCAGATGAGCACACCCACATCACACACACATACATGCACACACGCGGACACACACATGTACACCCACGTACGCACATAATTACCGGTAGTTATTTGTCTGTTTTATTGAATGGTTAGCACAGGTGATGGCCGTCTGAAATGTCTATGTGCTATTTTGCCCAGTCATGCTAAGAAAGAGGAAACAAAACTGTAAACAACACCAGAGAAGTGCCTCCGGGTTGCTTTCCTTCCTTTTGTGTTGAAAACTTCTTGTCATTGTATCTATTTTGCCACCTGTGCTGTTTTGAAACTTTCCAACTGACAAAGGACTTCATGAAAAGTTTCCTGAAAGCTGTTAGATTGAGAAAATGACATTGTACATTACTTCACACAATTGTTTTTTTTGCTTGTCATACAAATTAGCTGACTTCAACTCCACACAGAAACTTCAAACAATGCACAATAGTAGCCAGTTTAATGCACACATTAAATAAAAGAACAGCTTACAAAGCAGTGCGAGTACTTTTTCTTTTCTCATTACTCTGGAGGAGCACAGTCTATCTATTTACAGAAAAACTACATCTTACCAAAAAAAATCATCATATCTACATTGTAGGTAACACATTGTAGGTAAGCTATGGCAGATAAAAACTTGGTTAAAATTTTCAACACTATAATTTTTGTCTGTTACAGAAGGCCAAAGGGTAAGACTGAATGTGTGTTTGGTGGTCTGTAGTGTTAGGTAGAAAATACCACATGAACCACTGGACAGATTTTATACAACCCTCAGATAGTCACTGGCCATACAGATACAGCCTAGTACTTTTTGAAGTCACCCCAATTCAAGATGCCCAAAACAGTTGTAATCAACATTAGCATGCACAAATATGGCTATAACTCAGTCAGTTTCACAGATATTGAGCTAAATTTGGTGTGGTAGTACATAAGAGTAGTCATCAACATGTTCACTCGCACTAACACATCTCACAATATCGTGCAGTATCCTTTGAGACAGTCATAACATCTTGTTATGATGGTATAAGTTTAACAATATGCCTATGACTATCCCTTCCCAGCATAATGCGATTTTAGTTTAAACTCTGATATGAACAACAGCAGGTGATGAGCATTCTTTAATAAAACGGGTCCCACCCTGCTGATGCACTCCACCATGGCAACTCCAGCTGGAACTGTAAATGGTAAATGGACTGCACTTATATAGCACTTTTCTATTTTATCAAGATACTCAAAACATTTTACACAAGCTGTGCCCTCATTTACCCATTCATAAAGCACACTGTTATTTCTGTAAAAAGAATTATCAGTGCTTTATCTCATTCATTCACCAATGGGACACACGTCAGAGGCAATGGGGGGTTCAGTGTCTTGTCCAGGGACACTTCAGCATGTGACTGCTGGTGGAATCGAACACCCAACTCTTGCATTGGAGGATGACTGCTCTTGCCACTCAGCCACAGCCACCTTTAATAGTCCTTGTTTAAATATCTTCCAAACCATGATGCCACACAAACTTTTAGGTCAGGACATGATTGAACAGCTCATATCCTCAGAAACTTTGTTTTTGCAGAAATGGAACAACAACAGAAACCAAAACCTACAACAGAAATCATGTGTGAAACGCTTTGTGAGACAGCTTGTCAAAGTGCTCCCTTTTTTATCGGCACCATTCTAGTTGATCTATTTGTACCAGGTGACATTTTTTCCTACCTCTAATGTGACCATTAACTCATGGAGGCTTCATAGTCACAAGGCAGACTTGGAAAATATTCCAACAAGCCAGTGTCCACCCTGAGCACACAAAGCTGGCAGAAATAGTTTTTTGTTTTTGTTTTTTGCCTCTGGCTTGGATTCCATTTCTGTTGACTCTGAATAGTACCTGTTGAACAGAACAAAATAGGCCTAATGGTTAGGGTTTAACCTCGTATTGATACAAACAGTATACAATGTATTAATTTTTTTACCGTCAACTTCTTTGCAGCTGTTTTTGTATTAGTTGTTGCATTATACTGACATATTTGACAGATATGCATTGCAGAACACTGCTATTGTAATCCTTCTCATCAAATGAGGAAATGGCCACATGGATTTCCTCAGGTTCTGGGCTTAAATTTTTCAATATCAGTTTTATCTTCCTCCACCATTTCTCCTCTGTAAGGAGTTTCTTCCATCTTGAATTTTGTAGCATCTCAGCATGAGGACAGCACAGCAATGAGACCAACTGAGGATCAGATGTTCCAACATTACATTATTAAGCGCAGAGATAATTTATCCATCCGTCCATCCATTCATCCATCCATTATCTTTACCCACTTCTTCCTTTCTGGGTTGCAGGGGTCAATGCGCCCACTACCAGCAGTCACTGTACGAGATGCGGGGGACACCCTGGACAGGTCTCCAGTCCATCACAGGGACACATAGACAAACGAGACAAACAACCATTCACTCTCTCA
>JARVGS010003195.1:0-10128 GCA_031762315.1 Hypsolebias antenori
CACCCAGCATTTAATAAATATATATATTTTTGCTTAAGCTCGTTTCCTGCCTGTTTTGTTGTTGGTTCCCTCGCTCTTTGCCCGGTACCCGTGACAGTGAGGCTTAGAAAACGGTCTCAACGGAGGCGACTCGATCTCGACCGTTGCCGTGCCTTGCATCCAAGTGATTTTATTCTTGTTGTAACAGATGCCGCGAAAACACGGTGCGCATACGGTTTTGCACTCGGCTGAGTTACGGCGAAACCGTATGTACCTCTCGTGCAGCTCGGGTTTGTAACAGTATTTTCAGAAACATTCGGATGGCTCGTAGAACTGTCCGTCGATCAGCCACACGTAATCCGGCCAACACAGCACTCCGTCCGTGCTCATGTTCGGCATGGGTATCAGTCCTCTGACCACAGCCTTTTCCACCGTGTTTGGAACCGAGTGTACTATGAACAGTTTTCTATCTTTGTACAAAGCCTCTCCGACCGTGGGGAAGTCCGACAGACCCGGATGTTCTTGCATAATTCGCATGCCGCTCGGACAGCTACCTGAGCATTTTTTGCGATTGTTACGACTGGTGGTGGGTCTAGCCACGGAAACGGCACGCTGCCCGGGATTTCGTACATGCGGGCTTTACGCTCTTGAACAGTGAGTTCTCTGATACTTTCTCTCATGATCTCGCCAGCTCAGTGCGCGTCGTTCACGATCTCGTGAGCCGAATTACACAGCCGTCCGTAGTCTTTTCTACAACTGCTGTCGCCGCCGCATATAGCGATCAGACACTGTTGCAACATGCCCACGTCGTAGTTGACGCACTGCACGTTCATGTTAATTTAGTCCACGCCCGGCATAAAGTTCGAGACAAAGTACATAGCTTCCACGGGTTTGATTATCACCCTGTGATCGGCTTCGACAACTGGTGTTTTGTTTACGACGTAACCGTCGTCCACCTGGATCAGGTTCATGTTAAGCTCCGTGTCTCCGACGTTGTACGTCTCACACACTTTGCTCACAACCGGGACGAACTCGACGATTTCCTTACTGTCTAAGATTCCTATCATGTAATGGTTACTGTCCGTGGTGTTGAGCATGGTGTTCACGTATATGGCGATCTGCGGTTGCGTCTTGGACAAGCGTGCTTTCTTGCCGGGGGTTCCGGGCATGCACGATTCCAGGTTATACACGTTGGCCACGTAGATGTTATCGTAACTGGTGCTGTACATTTCCTTGTACGACTCTTTGAACAATCCGAGCACTCCGTAAACGGCTATGAGACCTGGGCATACGATGCTTTTGTTCAACCCCACGGTGTATTGCTGATTGAGACAATTCGTAGACCCGGAGGACGGGTCCTTGTGCTGTGAACCGACAGAAGCGGGAGAGTCTAAAGGAGATAGTTTGACCACGTCGTCCGCGTCCGAGATCGTGGATCGCTTGCTTCTTTTACGCACGCGGTCCGTGGTGACAGTCAGAACCTCAGCGTTCTCTTATTTCTTCCAATCGCGAAGTCTGTGCACGGCAGATGTTACACCTAAGATCGTGGGTGTGTTACTCCTGATACCGCGCTTAAAGTCAGAGTCGACAGGTGAGCTCGCGAACTGGTTGATCCCAAATGCGAAGGCGATCAGTTCAGGAAAACGTTTCAACGTTTCGAACGACGTTGACTTAACGGTGATGTTAACCAGCACTGTTCGACCCCAGACAGCGACGCTCGAGCCTGTGCAACACTTGGTGGTCAGGTCTTCTTCGCACTTCAACACTGTGTTGTTTCCATTTCGGCTAATGAGAGTTCACTGACGACCACAGTTGCCGATGTACTACGCTTCTGCTCGAGCAATGTTATCTTTATTCCGCCTGTTAGTGCGAGTGTGAAGATCAACCTGTTTGCACGAACCCCCTTTTTCAGTACCGCGAGCAGGTACGGTACAAGCCCATCTTCCGACTTGTACTCTGTGGTCCATGTGTTTTGACAATAGTCCATCTTGTTCATATTGACGGTGCCCTTAGGAGAAACGAATGCGTTGATTTTATCGAGTCTCGCAAAATTCATGCCGTGTAGAATTATACGTGATCTAGGTAGTCTCAAGTATATTTTTTGTATACGCAACGCGTTTAATTTTGAACTTAGAGCTGATGCGACGTTGGTGAAGTTATATGTTCGACTAGAAACGCTATCTTCCCAGTCGCTCGCGTCTAACATTACCGCGCTCAAGTATGTGGACGTCATGATGTTCGCGATAAACTTCGCTAACTCGGACACGTCCTTTGTAATGGACGCATGTACGATGGTGCTCAAGTTGATCCTCGTTATCACGTGTCCCAGTTCACTAACCATGTGAAACAGTTTCACGTCCACGTCGATCGAGAGTCTCGCATCTGAGTCGATAGACAATTCGACGGGGATGACCGTCGCATGCGAACGGAGCGATGAAATCTCTGACCTCGTTCGCGGTCGGTACGTTCGAAACGTCTGTGTCGGCGTACTCTTTCGAACTCGACAGTTCGTAAATCGCGATGGGAGCCAACGCGTCGGTATCTGCGTTCGTGATGCCGGTATGCATACCGGTTCCGCTGATGCAAAACCGATTGCCTGCGTTGTAAAAACAGTTATCCCCTAGTTGCGCGTAACACGGACCCAACGACTCGCTGTCTCCGACCCCTATGTATGACAGAATGCAAGCGTACGGAGAGTTTCGGATGGTGAGAATGTCGTCCATGTCGGGCCACGTACGGTTCTCGGGCGAAGCGTACAACGTGCGCCGTAACAACTAGTACGTGGCGCATTGAGGATCCAAGCTGCAGTCGGCAGCGGGATCCGAGCCGAAGAAATATCCTCTGTTCGCTTTAGTCGCGTGAAGCATTATGGAGACGTTGTTGATCGGTATGTTAGACATGACGCGGTCAGAGCACAGGAATCCACCGGGTACGCTGATACAAGAGTTTTTGTCTAATCTGTGCACGTACGCTCCTAACATCGTGTTTTCCGTGACCATCGAGTTCTTTGCTCGTTTCCACTTAGCGTATATCCCGTCCGGACAATAATGCGTACACACGTCACTTTCGGTCGTAGTGTTTGTGGTTAAGGCGAAACCCGTTTGGCTCGTACCGAAACACCATTTGGTCATGTCGTGAGCGCATTTCTGCGTAGATATACAAACGTATGGAGCGTATCCGTACGGAGTCTGACCGTCTCGTATCGCGGGTGCCGCGTGAATGAGACTGTACGGCGTCACGATCGCGAATATTGACGTTATCATGGTGCGTTTCGCCATGGTATTGTACATTTTATATTGTTTATAGTCATTTTAGTAGAGTCACAGCAACGAATGTGTGCTGTCCTCGGCAGGCTTGTGTTTGAGTAATGCCTGACACGTGGAAGCAAGGCACACAAATTGTTTCACCGCGTCGCTGTGAACCTTCGCGACGTCCGGGTCCGGTATGAACAAAGCTCTGCCCATGTGCATCGTCACGTGGTTCATGATACGCATAAATGAAGTGTTCGCGAGGGCGTACGACCTGCCTATTAAATGGACCGCCATGTTTTGGAGAATGCTCACGACCTTGTCGTCGGTTGTGACGCTGTACGTTAGGTGCACGTTGACATGTTCATCCGTGTACTCGTGTCCGTGTAGTGCTAGATACGGCCGCACTTCATTGGGCCTCAGTACATTCAGGGCATCCTGTGCATTTCTGTCCAGTCACTTACACAGGATGCAATCGTGGTCCTCGTACTGCACGGCTACCAGGTCCGGGTGCTGCGCCGTGTTCAGTTTCATGTGTAACATCGAATACTGCCTTTGTACGAATCTACTCGTCTCGTCTTCTCTCTCGCACTCCACGGGTTGCGCTTGTGGTTTGGGATATTCCCGAAACACACTGGCGTCGGCAAATGCGCACGAATACCCGAAGCTCAGAGTGTCGTCCGACGTGTATGTGTCATTACTAATTGCTCTGTTAGAGCTGACGCCTCCGGTCATCGCTGCATGCTCGTCCGACATCGTGTCCGTATAGTCGCAGTAGGAGCTGCACGACTCGTCGGTTTTGTCCGAGAGCGATGTTGAGCGCGGCGACAAAAAAATGCCTTTCGTGACTCGTTGAGGGTCGATCGTTCGCAGCGTTACTCATCATTACAAAATCGAGCGTTTCCTTACGTAGGGTTCATGGAAAGCGACTCGATTCCCGTGTCCGGTGGCTTACTCGAAGTCTGCTGTTCGCCTCTTGAGCTAAAGACGTATTGCTTGCCCCGTACCGGCATCGAACGCGTCGTAGGTGTTCTCGACGGCGAACACTGTAAATGGTGTAAAGAGATACCGTTGGAGAATTGCGTACGGGTTAACGACTTACGGTTCGGTAACGGCGCGTGTTTACGTGAAATATTCAGGATATTGCTAGCAAGAGCGGATAAACTAGCCGGTCTGTTAGCAGAGCTGCTACGCGTTTCGGACGCGAACGAGAGCGATAAGCACAAGTGTATGATCACGGTGACGTGTCCGTTTTGTACGGTTTTGAACGTGACCCATTTGTCGCGAAAGACCATAGACGAGCTGTGCGCATTGGACGCTGAATTTTTGTGGGGCAACAACCTCATTATTCAACACAGCATTGTAAAATGGCGGACGGCGACACGTTTGACGCCGGCGTAGCGCCACGTAAAAAGGTATCTGAGATGGAGCGCTTGACGAACGGAGACTCTAAAGTGGGGCCGCTGCTCAGCGTTGCGAACGGATATGCATACGTGAAGGTTTCCGAGCGTGACACGAAGAGGCCCGTAGTAGACCTGACCACCTTGGAGTTAGTCAAGTACGCCGAGCAGAGCGAGTACGCCTCGGAACCCTTGCGTTTCGACGAAGGTTTTTTCGTTCCGATTTTCTGCGCCGACTATTACCGAACCACCGAAAGCGATTACACAATGGCTCTGAACGATGTCGCGCAAGGCAAGTCTGAAACGTTTCTCCTCGGAGTGTGCTGCGTGTACGGTTTCGCATCCGATGAAACGTATCCTGAATCGAAGAAGGTGTACGTCGTGGACAACGAATTGGCCTTTTCCGGAGCATGCCACGCGAAACCCGGGACCGCGTGTTTCATGCACCAACGCGACAGGGAAATCGGTCGCATCCGATGTTACTGGCACGTGCACAGTCGCTCTGTCGTGAAAACGTTTTTGTACGCGTGCCTGACAGTGAACGACATGCCATACGCGAATGGAGTGGTCGAAGCGGACATAAACAAGGGGTTTAGCCTGGGCATGTAGGTGATAACAAATTGGGACCTCTGACGGAGGAATGCAGTTTAGTCTCACTGCCCGCCAGACCTGGATGTTACTGCATAAAGACGTCCAAAAGCGACTGCGCGGCCACCATGAAACGACTTGGGTTTTCGAGCGTGAAAAACGAAGCGTTAAACGCGAGTGTGAGCGACGCGACTCCTCCCGAAGCGGACACCGTAAACGAGCTGATGAACTCGCTCACCGGGTTCGTCGAATCCCTAAAAGGTATAATGGCGGAACAAGCCACCGAGGCGAGCGTCCTCAAAGATGTGTTAAACGCTCTCAAGGTGCAGAACGGGATGCTCGCTCGTTTCGTAAACGACCCGAACAATCAAGACGTCCGTTTTACAATCGACGGCGCTAAGGATTTCACTAAACGGACGGGCGTGCAAACGAAGCTGAACGCGAGCATTAAACCTATTCACGATGCCGACAGCCCAGACGGAAACGATTCTACGAGCGTAGCTGAAAAGCACTGCGACGACGTGACCTCCGGCGCATCGGGTGAAGAAGCGACATCTGATCCTAACATGGCACTTATACAACAACACGTGGAGGAACTCGTGAAACTCTTACAGCAGCACGCTCACGGTCAACCGCAATTACAACCGATGAACAACACAATGCAAATCGCGTCCATGTTACAGCTGATCGCAGACCCTAAGAGTCGCGACGTTATGAACGTACACTACGGTAACGTTCCTTCACCGAGAGCGAACGTGCACCAGCCGTTCGACGTGACTATGCTAAGCGAAGAGCAACATAGGAAGATAGCTATGGATACAACAGAGAAGAAAACGAACGGCACGCCGAGAGTCAACAGCAATGCGCGTCCATGGTGGACTTGATCAAGAGCAGCATAAAGGACATGTTGACCGAGTTCCGTAGCCAGAACGACCACAAGCAACTTAAGCATTCTGTCGCGCACGCGCAACAACATTATGACACGCTGGGAGCCATCGCCAGAGACATACCCTACAGGCGCACGGCGAAACGCACGCAGGTCTCCTTAGGTTATATCGACGTAAACAAGGTTGTGCTCGAGTTACGAGAGTTGACCAAAACGTTGGCCAAACGCAACGAATCGGAACACGACTCCCAGACGCGTGTGGCGGAGACGTCTGTGTCGCAGGTAGAAGCGTGCAACAACGTATCGATGCAACTACAGGCTGGTTGCATGGACGTTATGCAAGTGGATAGAAGTCCGACAGATACATCTGTTTCCGATTTTGTATCTGCTGTCGTGGGGCGCAGAGCTCACGATCCTATCGTGTAATAGAAACTGTGTCATGTAGACATGTTATGAACGCATTGTGTCTTGTGTGATAACTGTTACAGTAAATATTAACCTGACAAACACACTGAACGATCTCATGTTTTTCTGGTTCATTTTGTATCTCGTAAACACGCGATGTTACCGTTGCATCAGTTACTGTGTAAGACGCAAGTGGTAACAGCTCAGCCTGTTAACCCGAACAACAAACCGCGAGAGATCAACACGATCGACTGCGGCTCGGTGAGCATGCATGCCGACGACATCGTAGTTTGTCTGGCCTTGGGTCGTAACGATTTAACGTTGGCTCCGGTTACGTTTAGACACGTACCGTCACAGTTGATGGGCAACGCTCAGATGGCGAAATTAAACGTCGGTGACGTATGTCTTAATTTCATGCCCATCACAAGCGTATCAGTGTATTTCGAAGGGATAGTAGACTTGTACAATAGCAACGTAGCGCACAGTGGTGCTGTAACAGCGCGGAATCTTATAAGCACATACGTGGGAGCAGACGAGTTACACTTAACGTGTATACCTATCCACGCACTGGTTTTGGAGTGGAACAAATCCTTGTATCGTTTTCGAGAAATGATACGGTGCAAAGACCGCGCTGCTCTCAACAGGTCGCGCGTGGAGCGTATAAAGTTCGTATGTAAAAAAATAACTGAGCTCGCCTACAGAAACGTGCCGGCTATGAGCTAACGTCTGTGGTTTGCGATTCACGTTATAATGTCCAGACCTGCTCTGATCAAACAATCGCTACAACTCGTAGGCTCGATCGCGACTGCGCAAGATACGATGTGTCAATCGGGAGAGGTGCAAGGTACGACCGTTCCGAGATTGATCGAAACCCGTTCGATTTTGAAACTGTACCTCGTAGCCAAATCCGTACCGTGACGAACACGATAATAAACGAGGCGGCAGGGGTGACTCTCGCGCTGATCTGGGTTACAGACGAGGAGGAATTGTACGATCATATGCGTAACGACGAGACTGTGCATTTCTTACACGTTAGAACTGAATACGGTGGCACCTTTAGATGTGCAACGTCAAGCGAATGGCTCTGTTGCAATCGTACCGTGTTCAGAAACATGACCACGTAAGCAAACGACTTACGTAAAGTCTACGGGAGCTGGGAGTAGCCGACGATAACGTGTTTTGACACCGGTACCGTTTTGTGTTTGTGTAATGTGACATATTATATACGTGCACGTTTTTCTCGAAGCCCGGCTCTCACCTTCGTTTTACGTATAGAACTAACCGTCGACATGTTGCCTGTAAAGACAATACCCGACTCAGATTTAATCTTCTGTTCAGTGTACGGGCGCCCGATATCCACACGCAACATTCATCCGCTGTATCTGCCTCCTGTCGTACAGTGGTTGAACGAGACATACGCGAATGTGAGACGTGTCAGGGCTGGAGTGTCGTGCGCGGTGAAGGTTACGTCTAACGTTATACTCGTGGCCACGCTGGCCCATCACACGTTTGCGATAACTGAGCTCGGGACGCTCGGTGCGCTATGGTCAGCGACTGTGATCGCGAGCGTGTTGTGCGGGCTGTACGGAGCCATCGTAAGCTCAAACAAGCGCGAGGATAGCGGTGATATTAACTTGTTAGCGCAGCCGAGTATGTAACTGAGCGTAGGTTTTCGTTTGTACACCCTAGCCTACGTGTGTTTTGTGTACGCGGCCACTTGGCTCTATGTACATCTATGTGGAGAAACGCAGCGCGAAGCTAGGCGGTAGACAGTCTGCGCGACCGAACCTTACCCTTGGCACGTAGTGTCATGGACGGTGTTTGCGATCGTATGGGTACCCACGGTGGGGCTGATACGACTCTTTTACGTGCACTAGAGCTGGGTCTGCCATTGTACATAAGCCTGGTGTCGTTGGCGTGCATTTCGTACGAGCTGATATATTGGCAATTCGCTTTGTGCGCTTTCCACTGGAACGCCGGCTACAAGATATTTTTTGCGATCGCTGCATTTGTATCGCTCACATCATACGTTCGTATCGCAATTGGGACGGTGAACGACACGATACGCAACGTACAATACTCCACGTTAGCGACGACCGGGAGCAGGGAAGCGTTAGCGTTGTCGAGAGAAAACAGAACTGTGAAGAGCGACCCGGAACGACACGCCGCTTCGCTCTCAGATCGCAACGAAATACCGTTCGTGATACGCGAAAACGTAAACGAGGCGCACTCCATGTGGTGTTTGCTCTCGGTCGCGCTGTTGGCGTACAACACTACACACCTAGCGTTTGTACCATGGGATTATATGGTACCTTTAATTTTCGGGACACCTTCGTTCAGTTTGTACTGGGGTGTGATCAGATGCATGCAAATACTGTTGTATTACTGATGGTTATACAAACTCTACGGCGTGTATCGCTATCGCCGCACGAAGATTCGATCTTCGATGGTCACAACTCACAGTCTGTCTCGTTCGATCAAACGTCCGGCGTATTACAACATAGTAACGTGTTTCTTGTGCTCGCTGGTTCTTCTCAACTTGATACTCTGGTGCATAAGAACATATATGTACTTGCATTGAGGTGATGAGCGAGCGGTTAACGGAGCATGGCCAGGAAAAGAAACGGAACGTGTCGCTGGAACACACGCAACGATTCGCCCACCGAACCTTGGTGGCTGATCTTACACGACAAAGAACAAAGGTCTTGCGAATCCAACGAGCAGCTAGATACGTTGACGACCGTATTCAATAACGCCTCTAACAAGTGGTGGTTGGCTGTAACAGAGTTCAAAAACGTACATGCTAACGTTCAAACACAGTCACCCCACAAAGCGAACCAGGACAATGTACGCAAAGCAGCGGTAGCGGACGTATGTTCAGATATAAGATACGAAAAGAGCATCTAGAATGGAATGGCGAAGAAACACCAAAAGATACGTACGATGTGCGAGGAAGAGAGACGTATGTTGAAAAAGGCCAAGAAGATAAAGTTCGACAACCCCACAGTGAAAACCTAAAAATGTAACGTGTTACTGTTGTGTACTCATTGTTTGACGGAAGATGACATGTAATAAAATGAACTTTTCATAAACTAAATAAACATACGTTTGTCTTTGTTGATAATGGGGAAAGTCTCCGTCTTTTAAAGACGCACGTGTTGATCGTATAACCGATCTGTCTAGCAAAACGTAACAAGGTCATGACATGAGGTGTTCGTATCATTCACATTGATGTATACGTAAAATGTATACCAAGACACATGGTACATGTTCGGTCGCACCCACATGTAAACACGATCGTTGAACCTAGCTTTTACACAGGGGGTTGTTACGTACATTTTCATTTTACGCAAACGTTACACGCAAATGAAAACCTTACACTTACTTTTGACGGGGACAGTGTGAACATACACGGCCATAATTTTATGCAAACGTTACATGCAAACGAAAAGCTTACACTTACTTTGACGGGGACAGTATGAACATACACAGCCGCGAATGATACGATACACATAGATAAAACAAAAACACGACTCAAGTGTATTTCGCAGTGTTTATTTATTTTTTTTTCTTCCATTTTCGATGGCCTCCCTTCTCACCTTACAGCCATCCTCTTCACACC
>JARVGS010003208.1:0-10127 GCA_031762315.1 Hypsolebias antenori
CTGATCAATTTGTGAAATAAATTATCATCTGTGACCCCCCCCCCCCCCGCCAGGAACAATAAAGTGAAGACTTGTTCTGAGGGTTTCTCTCTGTTTAAAATACATCCTCATAAATTCCGTTCAGTATATTTTTTCTGCCACAAAAACTGCCTTGTTTGGGCCGGCCTTTGCTGTCCCTGAACAATCCTCGGAAATCTTGAGAAACACAATACAGGACGACTTGTAACGGTGAACATCTGAGCCAAACCCTGCGGGTCCTGCTCTTTGACACAAGCGGCTCCATTAGAATTCTGCCGGCGCAAACTCATCCCTTACAGGACCGTAACGAGCCTGTAGCTACTGGATTGCTGCCTTTCCTTCTCTTACTTCATAGGCCTAAAATAGCAGTAAGCACCACCCTCAGTTAGTGGCAGATCTGGGCCTCAGTGGATTGGTTTTTGTGTGTGTGTGTGTGTGTGTGCGCCACAAGGTCATAGCTATTGTTCTCCTGTCCTGTGGAAACAGGGCCGGGACGTCTGCATCCTGTCTTTCCCTGCCCTCTACCTCTATCGTCATCTCCCTCTCATCCCGGCGCAGACACTTTCTCCCCTTCCCTCGCCTGTGATGGCATTCAGCATTATTTACTCAAACAATGAAGCCTCAGGAAGACGTCCTAACGAGCAGGATAGCTTTTAGTTGTGTAAGCGAAAAACACTGGACGCGTGCATCGCTTTGTGTCTGAGCTGCTTCAAGGAGAGGGTTGAAGTGTGGAAAAAGGTGTGAACCCACCGCTGATAAGACGCAACGTAAATAAACTAAAGTATGAAGTGCTTCAAAAATGGTAAAAATTGTGGTCACGGTTGTTATTGGTTTTCAATCTCATTTTCTTCAATGTTTCCTGTTGTTCTGTCAGCTTCTTCTCTGCCCCTTTTCCTTTTCCATCATTCTCACCGTATGCAGTAGGCGGCCACGAAGACGAAGGTGACGAGCAGAAGCATCCCGACAGCGATGAGGATGCCAGGTACCAAGAACTGTGAGGCAGAGTCGTATCCTGAGAGACGAAAGAGACAGAAAAAAAAACGGAGTTTACACTGCTCGTGAGGAGAAGTAGAAGAAAAAAAAGGGACATAACAAGAATTTATTTATTCAGCAGACGCTCAACACAAGGACATCGTCTCCCAACCGATGAATTCATAACAAAAAGGAGCGCAGGGTGAATACGCTGATAAGAATCTTAAAGAAGAATTCCTGGGAACAAAACAGGGAGTTGCAAGCGTGAGACTTTTCTTCAAGAGCAAACAAGAACATTTTACCATCAGGCAGGGTGCGGAAGACAGCTGCAGAGCTGAAGCTGCCGTAACCAGCCAGGGTGCGCGCCCGGACCTGCACGTCGTACTGCGTGGCCCTGCGGAGGTCTGTCAGCACCACCTGGTTTCTTTTAGTCTCTGTGTACAAGCACTGACTTTCACTGAGCCTCTCCTGCCAAAACAAAACGAGAAGAAAAAAAAAATGTTGGACTGGATCTGAACTTACAGCTGGAGGACAAAAAAATGACGTTAATCCACAGATGTAAGAACATCTGGAATCAAAGAAACCTGAATTTTCACATTAGAGAACTGTCTTTGAAGGGATCTCTGACTACCTGCACATAATAAGCTATTTTTCTATTCTTCTAAAAGTTGTTTATGACATGCGAAAACTCATAATTACATGCAACATTTTATGTTTATTGCATTTCTCACCTAAGGACATCAGCATTATTTTACCGGTGAAATGCATATGGAGCGATGGCGTACATCGGTTGTAGTGGAGACCAACACACAAGGAGTCGAGTAAAAAAATATAATGTGACAATAAAGTTATATTCTGTATTAGTCCTTGTGCACAATATATGGGTTGAATCAAACTTGATTGACTTGTGATGTTTAATTTATTGTCATCTCTTCATTCTCCTCCGGTTCAGAATAAATGGCTGAACATCAGACGATGTCCAAAATTAACATTCAAGCTGAATGGAGCTCACACTGGAGCAGCCTGTCTATGCCATTTACCCAGAATGCATTGCTACATAAATGAAATGGCAACATGTGTGAGTCATTAATTAAAAAAAAAAAAAAAACTAAACAGTATTTTTATGGTCTCATTTTTATAGCTGCTGTAATTGTTTATCAAATAAAGTCTATTGTTCTGACTAGTCAGAGATTCCTTTCAGCTGTTGTTTGGGCCTCAGCTGAAAGGCGTTGTCGGTTACCTTCTCGCAGTAGCGCAGCTGATACTGCAGGATGTTGTAATGTGGCTGAGCTGGGACGGACCAGTGCAGAGTCAGGCTGCTCTCTGTGGACTCGCTCTTCCAGATCACAGACACCAGCGACGGCACTGCACAGACGGCGGCACGTTTAGAAGTTTCACATCAAACCCACGACTGTTTGAACCTTTTCACCTGCGCCGCTCACCTTCGTGGCTGGTGGTGATGTTGATGCTTTCACTGGCGGGCTCCTTGCTGCTGAGCGAAGACACCCCGTTGAGCGCCTGAACCGTGAAGGTGTACGTGGTGTGAGGCAGCAGGCCCCACACCTCCACTCTGCGTCCTAGCAGGCCGTCCTGCGAGGGGCGATAGCTGACGCTGTCCCCGCACGGGAGGCACGAGCCCTTGGCGGACCTGCAGACGGAGCACCTGATGGCGTAGGTCAGGTCTTTCCTGCCGCCGCTGTCCACGGGCTCGTTCCACTTCAGGGTGAGCATGGTGTCGTTGATCCAGGGGTCGAGGTTGCGCGGAGCCGAGGGAGGCTCTAAACAGTGAAACGATTCAAATCAGACATGTTCATTTTTTTTTTTTTACAACAAACTAAAATAAATCTGTTCAAAAGAAGTTCATCTGTTGCTTGGAATGTTTTTTCTTGTAAACAGCAGCGTTGTCGTCAGATTCAAGAGTTTTCTGCAACATTAACATTACTGTATTAAAGCAAATGTTGCAACTGATAATTACTTTTTTTTTTTTTTTTTGCACAGTGAATCTCTTAAAAAAACTCAAGTACCGGTAGTTATTCTGCAAACATCACATTTTTCTAGTTGTCTCTCAGTGCTAATATAAAAACCACAACATACTCTGCGGAGCTTTTTACTGCTGTTTTAACTTTTTTTTAACCATCCAGGCAAACCACTTATTTAAAGTTTTACATACAAGAGTACCACATACGGCACATCATACGCCCATCAACAAACTAGTATACAGCATTATAGCTGGCTCAGACAAGCAAAGACCTTTGACCTTGATTTGTGACCTTAACCTTGGAGCTGGGGTCATGAAAAATATATGCAACACTCTGTCTGGTGACGATGCAGATGTGTATGAAGTTTCATTAAATTATCTTAAGTGGATCAGATGTTACGGTCCGGAAGAGAAAAAGTTTACGGACGTAGATTATATAACACGACTTCGACTGGCGTTTAAAAAAAATGGAGGATTTTTTTTCGGTCTTGAAGCAGAGCGGTGGCTTTGCGTCACAGAAGCAGCAGCGCGTGCCTCAGAATTCAACTGGTGCAACTCCGTCTATAATGAGGACGATAATGATCATCGTCTGAGAACTGTAAGAAGACGTCGCCTCGAGCCAAGCGTATTTAAACAGAGCGCCATGAATCAGCATCACTTCCTGCAGAGGAGACAGGACTTAGTCGCCGAGCCCCCCCCGGGTAATTTCACTTCTAATGCTGTTCTCATTGGAAACTCAAGTGGGACAACATCACACTCCATCAGAGCTCATGCTAATGCCCACTTCCAGGTAATCATAGCCCACTTTATTGATGTCGCTCAAGCAGCCACATTAGTATAAAACACTTGTTTCCAGGGGGTGGACGGGGGAGGGGGGGTTTGCATACAAATTGAAAATATGTACTGTATTGTGAAGATGTGAAGACTAAAAGCAGATTATATAATTAAAACGGCCAAATTAAAAGATAAATAATTAAGATAAAGCACTGGTAATTAAAGTTATCATTAATAATAATAATAATAAACTGGTAGATGTTTGCATTTAGATCACGCCTGCAGAGGCTGGAGCGAGTCAACAACCCCACGCTGTTCCTCACTAACATTTTCATGACCATTCCAACAGAGGGAAGTCAAAAGTCAGTTTTTCTTTCACACGTTTTTTAGCACATTCTGCATTTTTTGTTTATGTTCCATCATTCATATTTATTTATTAATTTTTATTTAATCAGGCAGAGCCCACTGAGATCACAGATCTCTGGACCTGAAGGCAGCCTAACATGCATGCTTTGAACTCTGGGAGGAAACCAGAGTACCTGGAGAAAACCTACGAGGAGTACAAGCAAATTCCAACCAGAAAGACCGCAGGTCCAAACCGGGAATTGAAACTAAGACATTCCTGCTGTGAGGCAACAGTGCTAACCACCAGTCCACTGTGCTGCTCACATATTAAAACATTCAGCTCATTCAGGACATTCCTGCTGGGACTTTTGGTATACAGTAGTCCCTCGCTACTTCGCGGCTCGACTTTGCAGACTTGCTCTATCGTGGTTTTTCAACGATTGTCAACTTTAATATTACTCATGTGATTGAGACGGTATGGGAGAAAAAGTATAAAAAAAAACAACTTGGCCAGGCGCTGCCATTTTGTAGTTTTCTTTCAATAAGCCTACACTGTAAGGCCAGTCAAAGAACTACACTACCCAGAAGCCAACAGTGCTTTCGGCTGCTGCTTTCTGCTGAAATGGAGGGAACGTTTTGCAACTCAAAGTCAAAAGTAATGATCTATCCATTAAACTGACAGAACTGGCAAGAAAGTCACAAATAACCCTGAAGCTTCCTGAAGTTCATTTATCCATGTGCACATCAACCTGGCTGGGGCGGTGGGCTTTGCCGCTGCAGGGTAGGTCTGCAGTACTGGAACCGAGCTGCTGGTTTGCAGAGCTGGTGAGTAAAATTTTCCAGTACTGTACAGTACATATTAAAATTACGTAGTTTTAGGAGTTTAGAACATTGCAAGAGTGTGGAAAGGGTTTATAAAGCCTTAACACATACATACCATAATTTCCGGCATATAAGTCGCAGTTTTTTGCATAGATTTGTCAGTCCTGAGACTTATACACCGAAGTAACTTATTTTCTTTTTTTCCCATATTCATAAGGCAATTTTTGACTGAGGTTTTAAATTTCCAAGAACTGTAACAGCGAGTCCGCCCGTACGCGCTCACTTCACTCAGCTGGTGCAGGCAGACGAACGCTGGAGAGCTAGCGGCTCAGATCATGATGGATAGATGGTGCCATGCCCCCCAGGCAAAATTAAGCTGTTTTAACCATTAAGTAAACGTATAAAACACGACGGGTCAGCGGTGACACATAATAAATGCGACTTATACGCTGAAGTAACTTATATGTTTTTTTTTTCCTCTTTATGATGCTTTTTTTTGACTGATGTGACTGATGCAACTAATGCAACTTATACTCAGGAAAATACGGTAAATACTAAAATAAATACAGCGTTCCTACTTCACAGTTTTTCACCTATCGTGGTGGTGTGTGGAATGTAACCCCCACAATAATCGAGGGACTACCGTATGTGAAATTTTTATTTTTGAAATATTTAGCTTTGTCGGCCATGTTTTTCCCATTTAACATTTATGAAGCTCTCTTCACACCCTTCAAACATTTAAAAAAGTTTACAACCTTTTTATTGCTCATTTCAGCGTTTTTCTGCTTTCTGCTAAATTCAGCTTTTTTCCCCAGCTTCTAATTTTAGCTTTTTTCAGCCATTTAATTCTTAAGGCTAATTGTGGCTTTTTAAAAATATCTATTCAGCTTCCCTTTTCCTATTTCAG
Organism: Hypsolebias antenori; assembly: GCA_031762315.1. Classification (NCBI taxonomy): domain Eukaryota; kingdom Metazoa; phylum Chordata; class Actinopteri; order Cyprinodontiformes; family Rivulidae; genus Hypsolebias; species Hypsolebias antenori. The sequence continues at coordinate 5,817 of JARVGS010003208.1, forward strand.
CATATTCTGCTCATTTCTGCATTATTCAGCTTTTTCTCCACATTTCTTGTTTTCCTGCTTTCAATAAAAGTCAGCTGTTCAAATTAAGCTCACATTAACAGTTTAACAGACAAAACTTTTTCAGCTGGTTTCAGCTTCTTCAGCAGATTTCAGCAATAAGTTTCCACACAGTGTTCTCACAGGAAATGACATTCCTCTTGTTAAAAGGTGCCTCCTGTTCATGTGTCAGAAATGCTTCTGAATTTAAATTCCTGAACGCACACTGAGGTGTCACTTCAGACTTTTAGTACCCCAGTTTGAGACAGAGCCCTGCCCCCAGGAACCCGTCACAAAAGACTTGCATGTCAAAGCTCAGCAACAGGACAAAGGAAACAAAGAAACCCAGAGAAACCAGACTAGATACCACCACAGAAGAAGAAGAAGGGCAACAGAGGTCCCAGAAACAAAGTGAGGAGGAGCAGGAGAGAGATGGTTGCTTCAGCTTACTGGTGCACGGGGTCTCTGGAGCGTCCGAACTGGCACGGAGGAACTCGGAGCGACATGTGCACACTGACGCCCCCATGATGCTGGACTGGCTGTACGCTGGACACGTCCTGCACTGTCCCTCTGTTCCCGACTTGAACTGACCTGCAGGACAGGCTGAAGACAACAGAGCAGGAAATCAAATACTCCAGACGTGACTTTCTGTCCTCAGCAGACCAACCATCCTTTACTGGCTGGCGCTGAGGTGGCAGATGGTTTCAGACTGACAGGATTGTGTAACGAGAGCTATAAATTGAGATAATTGCAGTAATGAGGCTGATGCTAACAGCCATTTTAAAGAAAATTACCTGACATCTGCCCATCGTTGGACTCACCTGCTTCATTTCTGAATCACACCATCTGATATTTGAGAGTCTAGCTTTGCTCCACACCTTTTTATAACTAAAAGCTAATTCTGTGCCACTTCAAATGTTAAAGACAGAACGAGTCTGAACTGATGCTATTAGGATACGCAGAGTGATCGATTAGCTGATTGTGTTTTGAAGAAGGATCAGCCACATATTTATTCTCATTAGTTTATTTATTTTGGGACAGTCAAACATGTTTTCTGTAAAATACTAAAATCCTTCTATTTTTTTTATTTTATTTTGTCAGAGTGTTTTCAAATGCTTTCATAACCTCAGTACATTTACTACATTTGTGTTCTTGAGGAACAGAAAATACAACTTTTAATCGCATATTTATACGATCATACAGTAATGTATTCCTCTCAGTGATGTCTTTTCTTTTTACCTCCATCCCTAAATCCTTTTCATGTTCATATTAGCTCATTAGGAGGTGCTCTGCTTGTATACTTCAGAGCCTCTGTAAAAAATCAGACGGGTTGCTTCAACTCCCCCTAGAAGCAGAATCTTCTCTCAGCCAGACGTCTCTGCAGAGTCCCGTCTCTCGCCTCGTTTGACAAAATTGCTTTAGTTTGGATGTAAAGAGCAAAAACTCACTTGTAACATGCACAAGTACATGTCTAGTACTAAAAAAGCTGTTTCGCATGCATGCAGGCTGCAGCATCAGACGCTCCACTGCTGATAACGACTGTTGGTTTAACCCAAAGAACGGGTGCACCGTGCTCCTGCAGCTCGCTCAGGTATCTGGGTCAATACAGGCAAAAGGTAAATAAGACGATGGAGTTGTCCACGGGTGGAGTTTAAATAAAAATATAAAACTATTGAAAAAGGAATTTATGACAGAAAAAACATCTATGTTCAGCCGTTGAGCGACCCGTGTAAGTTGGAAAAGAAGGCCTCATTTTCGGCTTGGTGGGGTCGTCACAAAACTCCAGGTTGGAATTTTTCATTTTGAAAATAAATAAATAAAATAATAATAATAATAATAAATAAGCAAAACATTATTTTGGGCATACTACTTGGGCAAAAGGCAGTTTTCTCCCAAACAAACAAACAAACAAAACCGGTCATAAAGTAAATATTATGTTGATTTTTAAAAAACTAAAATGCGTTTTAAAATGTAATTTTTATTATTATTTATTTATTTACAACTAACGTTAAAATAAGAAAACTAATCTTTTAAACTTGATGTTTTTTATTTCAGGCTGAGTTACCAGTAGTTGTGAGAAAAAAAACAACATTCCAAACATTATTTTAAAGTAGTTGGTTGATTCCTGAGGAACATGAATGATCATAAAGTTGAAGGACAATAAAAGTGTTACATCAGATAAATCACTTCTCAAATTAAAGATGTTGCTTCTATTTGATCTTTTTGAGCCTAAATCTCTCAATCAACTCAATGTTTAGTGGTTTTCTTTCGGCTGCTCTCTCCACGGGGCTCGCCACAACGAGCTAACACAGAGATTTGATCATCGTTCCACACAGGATGTCCTTCCTGAACTCGAACCTGCAGCCTCAGGATCATGAGACCTGACCACCAAGCTACCGCGCTAGTGGCGCCACACAACAAAATAACTCCAGGAACCGGTGATCCAGACAGCTCGTCCACCATCGAGTGTTTACATTCTGTGCTCAGAGTGGCAGCTGAAGCTCAGCTGCTGAGACGGACAGATTTAAACAATAAACACAGATTGTCACATTGTTACACACTTCTCAGGGTCCACGCTCCTCTGACTGACATTTAGCCGCAGGAATTTCCCACATATGAGAACAATTACCGTACCAACATGTGAGAGCGTGGCTGCAGCCGGTTATTAGTTCAGACAATTAATCAAGACAGGACGGAGGCTGAAGCTTTAAGAGCTTTTCAGGTCTTTTTTGATGTGAGAAGTCAAAATGAACATGTCCTGTCCTGATGCAGTCGCCATGAATCACCGAGTAACACTTTAAGTAACATTCATAAATATGTTAAAGCTTATCTTTGGATCTTTTTTTGTTGTTGTTTATAACCGGTATACATACTGTATTGTCCCCGCCCCCAAGTTCTTGAGTTCTTAATAATTCAGGAAAACGTAAAGCAAAAGTTCAGATCTATTGACATATTGTTTTGGTAGTACGGATATGAGCAGTTAATATCTTACCTGCTATAGATAGCTGTTAGAATGATGAGTTTGGAGAGAAGAAACGTTTATTTCTGATCAAACTGACGATCTAAAGGCTAGGGGTCAAGGCTAAATTGTACTGATGCAATTTTAAAACAACGGGTCTGAAAAATCTTACAGAAGAACAGAGGCAGCAGCGACTAGCTGTAGCACTTCCTGTGTGGCCAGGTTTACTTCTGGCAGGACTGTCAGAATATTTCTGAAACAGGTGAAAAGGTAAATGAAATGGCATTTACAGGAACCACAGTGGAGTTGTTTTATGTCGTTTTAAGATCCATCCATCCGTCCATCCATCCATCTATCCATCCATCCATCCATCCATCATCCGCCCATCCATCATCTTTCGCTTGTTCCAAAGTTGGGTCGCGGGGGCAGCACCTTGAGCATAGAGGCCCAGACATCTCTTTCCAAAGCTCTTCCAGCTCTTCTGGGAGAACTCCAAGGCGTTCCCAGGCCAACAGAGAGACACAGTCTCTCCAGTGTGTCCTGGGTCTTCCCCAGGGTCTCCTCCGAGTTGGACATGCCTGAAGCACCTCCCCAGGGAGGCGCCCAGGGGGCATGCTTACTAGATGTTCAAACCACCTCAAATGGCTCCTCTCAATGTGGAGGAGCAGCGGTTCTACTGAGTCCCTCCCAGATAATTGAACTTCTCACCCCATCTCTAAGGGAGAGTCCAGCTACCCTGCGGAGGAAACTCATTTCAACCACCTGTATCAGCAATCACGTGCTTTCCATCACTACCCAGAGCTCGTGAGTATACGTGAGGGTAAGAAACAGACCTTCTGGTAAACAGACAGCTTTGTCTTACAGCTCAGCTCCCTCTTCACCACAACGGACCGGAATGGAGTCGGTAATACTGCAGATGCTGCACCAATCTGTCTCTTGACCTCCATTCTTCCCTCACTCTTGAACAAAACCCCGAGGTACTTGAACGCCTCCACTTGAGCCAAACCTCACCCTCGACCTGAAGAGAGCAATCCACACCTTTTCCGACTGAGGACCATGGCCTACAGACTAAAGATAGATAATGATTTTAACATACCATATTCAGACAGAAATTTGATATTTTCTCAAGATGACATTAAAGAGTTACCTACGACAGGTAATTTTTTTTTACTGTAAATAAAAACTTCCACAATATCAAAAGATCTGAACTTTCTTCAAGTTATATTGTGAAATATAGGCACAAATATCAGGAGGTGTGTGTGTGTGTGTGTGGGGGGGGGGGGGGGAATGGGGGCCTTGCCCCACTCCATTAATTT
>JARVGS010003322.1:0-10107 GCA_031762315.1 Hypsolebias antenori
TTGCTGGACATGGGCACCGGCGACCCCCGTGACCCAAAATGGAAGAAGCGGGTAAAAGATAATGGATGGATGGAAATTCTCAATATGTACTACAAATCATTTATGTTTTATAATGCAGGTAATGCTCCAGTTATGCACTCCATTGATGGAAACACCAGTTACATCTGGAATTAGAGATGCACGATATTGGATTTTTGGCCCATATTTGATATGCCAATATGTTAAAACTTATTTGGCCGATAAATGATGCAGATACCAATATTTTATATACATTCCTTTGTCAGAACATAGCACTCTTATTTCATCCATCCATTATCTTTACCTGCTTCTTCCATTTTGGGTCACGGGGGTCACTGGTGCCCATGTTCAGCAATCACAGTGCGAGGGGCGGGGTACACCCTGGATGGGTCACAAGTCCATCACAGGGACACGGAGACAAACGAGACACACAACCATTCACTCTGTCACTCACACCTAGAGACAATTTAGAGTTACCAGTCTGTCTCACATACATGTTTTTGGACTGTGGGAGGAAACCAGAGTACCTGGAGAAAACCCACGCATGCACAGAGAGACCATGCAAACTCCACCCAGAAAGACCCCTGGACCGAGATTTGAACCAGGGATCTGCTCACTGAGAGGCAGCAGCTCTACCAGTTGTGCCACCGTGCTGCCACTCTTATTTCAATTCCATTCAAAAATACTTTATTAATCCTAAAGGGATATTATATTTTGTTTTAGGTCATTATCCTCATTTCATTAAGATGTTATGGAGACTGATGACTGTAAAAATCTCTTGCAAAAGTCCATCCCACAGTGGATCTAAAGAAACTGTCCGCAGATGCCATCCATTTAGGCTTATTTGCTACAAAAATTGTGTAAAAGCTGTAGGAACTGGTGACATATATTCAGTAACAGACAAATGACATGTATAGCACTTTGACTTATATTAAATGAAAAGTGTTAAATTATATTTATCAATATTAGTCACCTGTGATGCTGTCTCACTTGTGGAGGCTTGTTCCAGGTTCCAGCTGCAGTGTGGGATCCTCTGCACTCATGTGCATGAAGGACAGACTTTTTAGTGCTATCGGCTATTAGCTTCTCAATGACGTCAGAAACGACGGCTTGTAACTCGGGTAAGGCTACGTCGGAAAAATATTTCCGATTGGGGACGATGCAGCGAGGCTCAACGTAGTCCACAAATCTTTGGAATCCAACATCCTCAATGAAAAAAGAAACTTCTACACCACCAACATTTTGAATTTCCCTCTCCGCTGTGAGATCAGGTAGGCGTGTGACGTCATCACATTGTGCTGCCGCTGCAGGCATCCTCGTCACTGGGTTGTCAAACAAAAACAGCAACTTTTATATCTGTGAGCTATTTTGATGGAATGGCCGATGTCCGATATTTAACTTTAACTCTAATATTGGCCGGTACCGATACCATGACTATAATATCGTGCATCCCTAATCGGAGTGGTTTTTAGACTTTGACATTTGGGTCTGTAGACTCGGTTTGTTTTCTGTCATAAGGGGAGTTCACATGCAGGCATCAAAATCCAGCTTTAGTCCTGTAGAGTTTTTAAAAACAAAATTAAGATGTCTTTAAGACAGACTCTGTAACTACTTCAAGAGAAAATTTGTCAGATATGTTTTTTGAACTTGTGCAAACATCTGTCGACAAGATGCAACTGGTGAGGCCTTGCAAATGCTACAGAAGAAGCTCATTTCTGCCACTTCTACCCAAGAGCTCTCTCCTCATCATAATCCAGATCTCAGGATTGTAAGAATTAGGACTATAGTTTGGAATACAGACGGACCAGTAAATTGAGAGCGTTGGCATTTCAGATTAGCTCCTTCATCACCACATCAGATTGGAGCAATACCCTCATTACTGTGGTTAGTGTACCGCTCCATCGATCCATCTACCGTAATCTTCTTCGATGAGGCAAACAGTCCAGCAAAGACTCTATCTGTACATCTTTGGTTCAGTATCGTCAGCTCTGTGAAAGTACTTTTTTTGTTGATGCCTTAAACAGTTGGATCAATTGGAACCTCGGCAGAGAAGGTCCTAGAACCGAGCTGGAAGACGGTGGGGACTCGTAAGCTGTACAAGTCGACCCAAGTAGGGCCCAGTTGTGGAAAAAAGCTTATTAAAGCCATCATTGTCATTCTGAAACCCACAACTTGTAGCTCTGGTTTCTCTGCTTGTATATGAAAGCAGGAATAAATACTTAAAGTATAACCGAAGTGACTTTAAAACCATTACATGCTGAGGCTCCGCACGGCAAAACCTGATGACATCATCTTTAATCTGTGGCTCAACTGTCCACTGAATGTTGATGAAGCATCTATAAATGATTCATGTGAACGTGCTCATGCAGGCAAAACCCACTAAATTAGCCACCAAACTATAGCTGCAATGCAACATCAATTACAGCTTTGATTTTACACCTCATCAGGTCGAGCAGCTCGTCTCAGCAGATGTGCCTGCAGCCCGCTGAGCGAGGGAAGCTGTGCTGACGGGTTGTGGCCGAGCGGTACCTGCTGCAGCCCGTCGACTCAGCACGAAGCCTCTCCGCCCGTCTCTGGGTCTTTGTAGGGAGGCCGATCAAAGCGTGGAGCGCACTCCGAGGATTTGCAGCGTATAAACAGACGCGAGCGGACATCCTGTCATGCTATCGAGTGCGTTACGAAGAGATTTGAGTTCTCGTGCATCCCTGAGTGCCTACGTGTCAGTCGACTCGAGCTCGTCCGAGCGCCTCCTCCCCAGTCCTGAGGGTTTTATCCTCTGCATGTTTGAAACTCTTTGGCTTGGACGGTGAATGGTGATGAGGTTTTTAAAGAATCCGAGAGCACTAATGGTCTGCAGCTTTCATCTGTAATGAGGGAGGAAGGGTCAAACTCAGCGGTGCAGCCTGTTATTCCACATGAAGATAACAGGATCAAAGGTTTCTTCTGCTCGTGCTCCTCTTGCTTTTAGCGCCCGAGCATCTCAGCTTAACCTGAGGCTTCCTCACGTCACCTCCGCCCCCGTCCACACTCTGAACCTACAGAACAGCTGTCAAAGGATCCAAAATGCTTAAGCCTTCCCACCATATAGCAGCGTGATGAAGATGTCCAAACAGATCTCAAAACTGACTGGCTGCTGACCTCTGACCTCCCTGATGACAACAGCTAAAACTAGAAAACTGACAGCATTGATTTAAATTGTTTTTCCTACAGATTATATCCTTGATTATGTGACGTTGATTCATCATATATTAGCTTGTAGCTAATGTTCTGCTACTTTTAACATCCAGCTAGCCTTTTCCAACCTTTAGCTTCTAGCTAATGTTCTGCTAATGTTCACTTTTTGTTGCTCTTTTGCTACTTTTACCATCTAGCTATCTGTTATGTACATTTTTTTTATTTTTTGCTGATGTTCTGATACTTCTTTGCTTGTAACTAACTTTTTGCTACTTATATATATTGTCATGCTACATTTAGCTTTAGGCTAGCCTTTTGCTACTTTTAGCTTCTGTTCTGCTACTTTTAGTTAAACGTTTGCTACTTTTAGCTTTTAGCTACCATTCTGAAATGTAGATATCATTTTACTACTTTTAGATAACATTCAGCTACCTTGACCTTTTAGCTATTCTTTTGCTACTTTTAGTTTCTAGCTACTGTTATGAAACTTTTAGCTCATAGCTAGCTTTTTGCTAGTCACATATACTTTTCTGCATAGCTGCGGTAGCTTGGTGGTCAGTGCCGCAGTCTTGGAATTCTGAGGTTGCAGGTTCGAACCCAGGTTGAACCAGGAAGGACCTCCGGCATACAACAAAGAGCCAAATAGTTCATGTGAGTTTGCTCGCTGTGGTGACCCCTGAAGAAGGGAGCAGCCGAAAAAAAACTCAATATATATACACCATTCTGTAATTTTTAGCTTTTAAATAGCTTTCTGCTACTTTTGGTTGAACGTTTACTACTTTTAGCTTTTAAATACCATTCTGATACTTCTGCTAGCCTATTGCTACTTTTAGCTTTTAACTAGCCTAACGCCTTTTAGCTTATGCTCTGCTTATTTTAGCTTTACCAACTTGGTTTCAGCTTCTTCAGCAGACATTCAGCGCTCACACCGTGTTTTCACAGAAGATGCAGTTTCTCTCATCCATCTTTAGGTCATTCAAAATAAATAAATAAATTCAGCAGGTTGTGGAACAAGATCTGAGAGCATCTCAGCGATGATCCACCTCTTCAGTAAATTAGTTTTGTTTAATGACATCAAAACATTGATTCTTTATTTTGGGATTTGAGAAAAGTCCTGGATGAGTCACTTGATGTGAATTTGAGTCTATTTTAAGGCTGTAAATCACTCCAGGTTCATACAACAGGTGTGTGTGTGCGTGCGTGCGTGTGTGTAAAGGAGAATTCACACGTGTGAACATTTTGTCACTTACCTCATCCTCTGACTCATGTCTGTGAAGCTGGGAAGTGTTTCCGTAGGTATTCTCTGGAGCGAATGTCCGCCTGTGGAGGAGGAGGAGGAGGAGGAGGAGGAGGAGGAGGAGGAGGAGATAAAAGAGCAAATATTACCTGTCCTTACGTTCAAGGTGATTTAAAATCAATTATGTACATTAAAGCAGAAGTATTACATTTTATAATTTTGTTTTTATTAAAGATGCTGAGTCATGAGAGCTGAAAAAAGCCCCTCATGTTGCGACGCTTAGCGACATGACTTGAAGTAATGCATATCACCCGCCACCATGAACCCCAGAGTTTCACCGTTTGTTGGTGCTTGAACAGTGTGTTGTGGATGACTCTCAGCTACGACCACACCAGCATCTAGCTCCACATCTGGCGGCCATCTTGACTCTGGTTGACTCCCAATAAGTAGTTAATAATTAGTTTCGTTAAAGTGTGTCATTTGCTGACAGATAAGCACACACATAGACATTGGCAATTACATGATTTCCCTTCCATGTCTGATGATTCTCAATCAGGTCATCTGGACAGTTTCTTTTTAGTAGAAACGTTGGTTTGGTTGGTCAGAAGAAACTGTCCAGATGACCTGATTGAGAATTATCAGATGTGACACCTGGATTATTGAGCATGAACTTTCTTGTCCTTTCCATATGTTTTATTATAGTGAGCAAAAATAATTTTTTTCTTTCCTCTTTTGCGTTGACAATTTTTTTTGTTTAATCGATGAGTGTGCTCATTGATCCTGATGTCTCATTTTGATTTTTTTTTTTTTTTATCAGCTGAAATGGTTTTATTCATTTTTGTTTTGTAGGTCAAAGTGTTTTGTATAACACTCCTGAGTTAGATTGTTGCTGATCGAGCTGAATTAATTATTTATTAATTATATTTCATTTTTCAGTATCAAATGATCAAAAATGTTTACAGTTCAAATAAGAATTTAACTTGTTTTCCAGGCAAATTGATGCACTTTAATTAGTTTCTGTTACAAACTAAAAAACAATGATAATAAAGTTATTCTTCGTTGTAAGTTGATCTATATATTTTTTTTCAATGCTAATAAGGCTACAACGTTATGCAGAGGTGTACTTATAACAATTTATAGACAAATTATACTATTAACAGTCATGGTGGAGAGTTAGGGGTCATTTACTCCGTCCTAGAGGGGTGTAACAGAAAATGATTGAGAAGCACTGATTTAACAAAAAAAAAATGCATCTTTCAAGTATTAAGTGACTTTAAACCACAAATTATTTAGTAAAACAAGAAAACAGAGAGGGAGCGAGAAGGGGTGAACACTCTGCAACACATTATACACAGTAATCCTGTTGTGTTTTGAATCAAGTTGAATAAAGTTCTGCTGATTAAAAACCAACACTTTCAGAAGTGAAGAAACTTATAAAACCGTACGTCTCCAATAAACCACAAGAAAACTTTACTTTTACAGAAGAAACCACTGAATTCTATCATTTTAAAGGTTTTTTTTTTCCCACCTCAAAGTAAAAGAATTCTGCGGTTTGCAGCGACGAAGAACGTGTGAGACAAAAGCTTTGCAGTCTTCGGAAATTATTTGTCGAAATAAGTAAATAAAGTAAAGACAAACACACGTTGGCACATGAGACGATCGTGCTTCTCTAACGGTGATGTTGGTGTTTGTGTCACTGAACGACTGGACCGTCTTTTGACTTCCTGTAAAATGTGGAAAACGCTGCTCGATTCTAGACAACCTGATAAAAAGTCATTGTGAGAATCTGTGTGGGAAACTGTCTTTGAACCTCGGCTGCTTTTCTCTTTCGTTTCACTTCACTTCCTCCTGCAGGACGGATAAAATACCTTTCTTTGCATACTGACACAGAAACCTGAAGGTTGAGGCTGAGAACAAAATAAGCTCCTTTTACCAGAGCAGAGAAACATCAGACTTTGATAAATCTGTTGTTCTTCTGCACAAAATGCTCCGTATCATATCAAAACACCGAAACCTGAGTCTACGTGTCAAAAATATCAATAACATTCATCATTTTTACCATTTGTCCACTTTTTAAAATTTATCTGTCACCTGTCTGCATTGATGGAACCTTTCCAGATGTGTAAGCTGCTCACGTCAGAGGCACTAATGCACCCCCATACCATCAGAGAGGCAGGCTTTGGAAATGTGTCTCAATCCTCTTTGCTGTGGAGGAGTTTGTAGTTTCCAAACAAAATTTTTAATTTGGATCCGTCTGACCTCAGAACAGTTCTGGTCCATTTAAAATGAGCTCTGGTCCAGAGAAGACGGCAGTGGTTCTGGATGGTGTTCACATCTGGCTTCTTCTTTCTGTGGATGGACTGTGTTTACAGTTTACTGTGGAAGTGTTCCTGAGCCCAGAACCAGAACCAGACCTGGTTTTAATGCAGTGGCCCCGGACGAACCAAAGATCATGACCATCCACTGTTGACCTTCATTCTCATCCTTTGAGTTCAGAGATTTCTACAGATTTTTCTAATCTGGTGATGAGATTATGATCTGCAGAAGATGGAGATTCAAATTCTTCACAATTTTCCATTAAGGAACTTTATTCTAAAATTGTTCCAATATTTTCAGACAGTTTTTCACAGAGAGGTGAACCTCCGTCCGTCTTTACTTCTGAGAGATTAAGTCTCTTTAAAATACTCCCAGTCCTCTCAGTGACCTGTTGACAACTAACCTCAAAGTTTCTTATTCAAACCACTTAACGTTTACAGCATTTTGTTGCCCCTGCCCCAACTTTCATAAGATGTGTTGCTGCCATCAAGTTCTAAATTAATAAAGGAACAAATGATTTTTGCTTCAACATTTCTAATGTTTACTGTGTTCCACTGGGAATAAAATATGAGTTTATGAGATCTGAAAATCATTTAATTTTAATTTTACACAACCTTCCAACAACCCTGTGATGGACTGGAGACCTGTCCAGGGTGTGTCCCCTGCCTCTTGCACACTGACTGCTGGTTTTGGGCACCAGTGACCCACTGCGACCCAAAAAGGAATAAGGTGGTAAAGATAGATGGATGGATAGGTTGATGGATGTGTGGATGAGTAGATGGATGTGTGGGTGGATGAGTAGATGGATGGGTGGGTGGATGAGTAGATGGATGGGTGAAATGGTTGGATGAATGGGTGGTTGATGGATGGATGGGTGAAATGGATGGATTGATGGGTTGGTGGATGGATGAGTGGATGGACTGAAGAATGAATGATGCATGGGTGGATGGATGGATGAATGATGGGTGGATGGATGGTTAGATGGCTAGATGGATGATGGATAAATGGATGGACGGGTGGTGTAAACAGTCTCACTCCGGATCACTGACATGACGATCCTCATTCAAACCGATGAAGACCTGAGGAGACCTTCTGGACCAGACGTCTTCAACTTCAGCTGTTTTTAATTGAAACTCTTGAATAAACTTTGAGCCGTTTTGTGCGACACAATAAATCGTGCGCATTAGAAACACTCGCTCTGGGTCTGGGCGACTCTCAGACTCAAAGGAGGAACAAGATAAAATATTTCCGGCAGCAGACTTTGGGGAAGCAGAGGTACACGACTGTTCTTTTGCCTTTACGGACACACACACGTCCAGAGTAGAGGTTCTGGTCCAGTGGCCCGGGGCAGGTTGTTATCCTCCATCATCCCAAAGAACCAGAAGCCCTGCAGTTATTCCCACATGCTCCTCTCTCTCACTCTTTCTCTAAATCCCTCCATCATTTCCCCAAATGCTGGAGTTCATCTTCACAACCTTTCATCACTTCATTCAAACGTGTCCCCCCGGACCTCCGTGTCCGCTCCACCCCGTGGGGGCTCCTACATCTCTGTCCAGCCATCCCCCCGTCCCTCGGTGCAGAGGCTGCAGCAGCAGAATGTCAGACGGACATATATTAACATAAACTGTGCAGCAGGAGCTCCGGTGTCAGTTTCCATGGATGTTTTCTGTTCTCTGTAAACCAGAGTGACTCTGACAGCTGTGTGGGCTTTTATTATTTGCATTAATAATTATAATTATTATTATTTTATTATTATTTATTATTACGGCTCTAACTTACTGTACTTGCTGCCGTACACGTCGAGCCACCGTATAAGTCGCATCTATTACGTGTCACGACTGACAATGTTGTGCCAAAAATCAATTGGCTGCCAAATGGCGGCTGCGGGGGCGTGCACGGGAGGACTTTAACAAGATTTTAACAAGATTAACATTCAACTATTTGTTTGCTCGAAATTATAGCAAAGGTGTGTCTCTGTCCTGTCCTGACTGCTGCTATCAGAGATTCCAATTTGTAAATAAAAATAATGAATCTTCTTCACAGACCAAAGTTAGTCATGGAGTTCCTCAAGGTTCAGTGCTCGGACCAACACTCTTTACTTTATATATGCTTCCATTAGGTAAAGTTATTAAACAGCATGGGATAAATTTTCATTGTTATGCTGATGACACACAATTATAGTTGTCCATGAAACCCAATGAATCCAATCAGTTACTTAGACTACAAGCATGTCTTAAAGACATAAAAACATGGAAGACCGTTAATTTTCTCCTTTTGAATACAGAAAAGACTGAGGTTTTGGTTTTTGGGTCTGAGCGCCTTAGGAATGAATTTTTCAGTCTTTCGCCCTCCTTACAGGGCATTAAGCTGGCCTCCAGTTCTAATGTTCAAAATCTTGGTGTTATTTTTGACCAGGCCATGTCTTTTATCCCCCACATTAAAAATGCTACTAGAACTGCCTTCTTCCACCTGCGTAATATCTCTAAAATTAGAAATATCTTATCTAAAAATGATGCAGAAAAACTGGTTCATACCATACTATACCAGTTTATTTATAAAGCACTTTAAACAATGACATGGCCAATCAAAGTGCTTTACAAACAGAAACAAACAGGTAAAGCACACAGCAACATATAATACTGTATAACATAAAATCAAAATATAGAAACAAAAAAAATAGCAGCTTATAGCATAATGACTAATGCAGTGTGATGCATACAGGTTCAACGCAAATCATAGTGTTGAAAGCCAGGGAATAGTAGTGGGTTTTCAAGTGAGATTTAAAAAGTGTGTGGGAGGGGGGCTGCCTGACAAGCAGAGGTAACTTATTCCAAAGTCTTGGTCCTGCGACAGAGAATGCCCTGTCACCTCTACGCTTAAGATGATTTCCTGGAACTGTGAACAGCAACTGATCTGCTGACCTCGGAGAATGTGGTGGGACATATGGCTGCAGCAGATCAGTGAGATAAGAGGGGCGGAGCTATTCATTGATTTATAGACATACATTAATATTTTGAGCTGGATTCGAAAGTGAACCAGTAGCCAGTGCAGGGAGGCCAAAACTGGTGTAATATGCTCTCTTTTGCCTGTGCTGGTTAAAAATCGGGCTGCTGCATTCTGTACCAATTGTAGTCATGCAATGGAGGTCTGACCAATACCAAATAGGAGGGAGTTGCGTTAATCAATCCTGGATGTTATGAATGCATATATTACTGTCTTCAAGTTATTTATGGACAATATGGGCTTCAGCTTGGACAGCCGTCTCAGCTGGAAAAAATAGGAATTTAACCATCATCTAAAAAAAGCTAAGTCTGGTCCTCTGGACATTCAAAAAACAAAACAAAACAAAGCAAAACAATTGT
>JARVGS010003422.1:0-10091 GCA_031762315.1 Hypsolebias antenori
ACTTATGGCCTGGTCTCAAGTGCATGAGGTGGATCAGCTGACGTTGAATCTGTCTCATAGTTTTCAGATGAACAGCTAGTACCGTTATGCTCAGTTCCTGGCCAGAGGACGTCACAACTCTGAATGTTATGTGTGTACTAAACTCCCAGTCTCAGCCTCACGTGTTAAGCCCATCGACCAAAAGTTGTCTTTCTGTTTTTTGCAATACAGCTCAAGAGGTTATGCTAAAGAACCGCATCGCTGTAAAACTCGCAGGTCCTCCCTGAACCAACCATCTCAGGTAGTGGTGCTGAGTCAATTTGTAGAATGGACACCTGAGGAACAATTTCATATTTGTGTCTACCGTCACCAGCAGGATGGTTTTCAGACGGCAGTGGGCTCACTGCCTCCTGACAAGTGTCAAGCTGTTTAGCATCACAAGAACCATCACATTGGGGTGCCTGACAGTAATGGAACATATCCTGTCGATGATCTCACCTGGCTGTGTGGACATGCTGTACTGCTGACCTTACCAGCCAACTGGACAGGACTGTGTGCACCGGTTGCCGTGACAGATGACTCATTCATGGCTTCCTTAAACGCCTCAGGCTTATGATTGGCTGTTTGTTGTTTGTTTTGAATATAAAAACCTAAGGCGTTATTTTTATATAACTAATGTTCTAATCATTGTATGAGCTGTTTCTGTATAACTAATGATCTAATCATTGTATGAGCTGTTTCCTTTTTATGAGTTGAAAATTTTTTTTAATGAGATATTTCTAAGGACAGTTTTGTCAGGATTCCTCTCTGAGGACAGGACAAAACCCTGTGGTTCAGACAGAGTCTCGGAGGCCAGGAAGCAATGTAAAAATAAACACTTTAATAATGAAAGAAACAGCTGACGAGGCAGCAAACACTTGCAGGACTGGGGACTGGTGAGACGCAGGGGTATACCCAACAATGACCCGACAATGACAAAGACACAGACCGGGGCTTATATACTCACAGACAAAACGAGACAAATTACAAACACCTGGGTATAAGAAAAGGATGAAACAGATAGGGGATGATTAACGAGAGGGAGAGTAGACAAGGAGGGCCCAGCAGAGGGCACAATCCTTACAGTACCCCCATCAAAGATGCCCCCAGGTGTCCCCAGAACCCCCCCCCCCCAAAAGAAAACCCCACTAGGGCGGGCGGAGGGAGGAACTGCAAGGAAGGAGGCCACGAGGAAAACACAAGGGCAGGGAACCAAAAACCAGCAGGACAAAGCCTGGGAGTAACACAATGAAACTCAAGGGTAAACTGCATTAACGAAACACAAAGACTAAACCTAAGGAAAACCGGGGAAACTAAAAAAAGACTAACTCCAAGAAAATACCAAAAAGGTCAAGGGGGGTGGCGGCCGGGAGACCGTCCGACACGAAGAGGCAGTTCAGAGGGGGCGGCCGGGAGGCCATCCGACACAAAGAGCCAGCTCAGCGGGGTGGCTGGGAGGCCGTCCGACACGAAGAGTCAGTTCAAGGAACCCGGGACCTGTAGCAAGCAACCTCAAGGGCTGCAGTAGGCGGTACGGGGAGCCGAGGAGTCTCCGCACCAGGCGACGTGGAACCCGCAGATGCAAGACAGTGGTTGTAGGGACCACTGGGGAGCCGCCTCCACAGCAGGCGATGAGAGGAGCCGTCGAGCCTCCGCAGCAGGCGACAAGACGTCAGGCGAAGAAACGTCAGGCGAAGAAACGTCAGGCGAGGAGACGTCAGGCGAAGAGGCGTCAGGCGAGGAGTCGTCATGCGGCGAAATGTCAGGCGAGGAGTCGTCATGCGGCGAGACGTCAGGCGAGGAGTCGTCATGCGGCGAGACATCAGGCGAGGAGTCGTCATGCGGCGAGACGTGAGCGAGGAATCATCATGTGATGAGACGTCAGGCGGCAAATCGTCTGGTGTGTGATCTGCAGGCGGCAAGTCGTTAAGCGAGGGGACGTCGAGCGTGCGGTTTGCAGCCGATGAGTCGTCAGGCGAGGAGTCTGCAGCCGAGGAGTCGTCGGGCGAGGAGTCTGCAGCCGAGAAGTCGTCAGGCGAGGAGTCTGCAGCCGAGGAGTCGTCGGACAAGCAGTCTGCAGGCATTGAATCGGCGGCGTGTTGGGACCCTATGTGGCTGTAGAGGCGTCGGCGGCGCTGAGACCCTCTGTAGCTGTTGAGGCATTGGCAGCGCTGAGACCCTCTATGGCTGGCGAAGCATCGGCTGCGCTGGGACCTTCTGTCGCTGTCGAGGACTCGGCGGCGCTGGGACCCTCTATGGCTGTCGAGGCGTCGGCGGCGCTGGGACCCTCTGTGGCTGTCGAGGCGTCGGCGGCATGGGAGGGAATCTTCGGCGGTAGAACAAAGAGTCGAAGAGCCAAGACCAGGAGCCGAAGAGCCAAGACCAGGAGCCAAAGAGCCCAGACCAGGAGCCGAAGAGCCAAGACCAGGAGCCAAAGAGTCAGAAGCCGGAGAGCCAGAACCAGAGGCCAAAGAGCCAGGAACAGGAGCCAAAGAGCGAGGAGCCGAAGAGCCAGGAGCAAGAGCCAAAGAGCCAGGAGGCAAAGAGCCAGAACCAGGAGCCAAAGAGTCAGGAGCCGAAGAGTCAGGAGCCGAAGAGCCAGGAGCAGGAGCCAAAGAGCCAGGAGCAAGAGCCAAAGAGCCAGGAGCCGAAGAGCCAGGAGCAAGAGCCAAAGAGCCAGGAGGCAAAGAGCCAGAAGCAGGAGCCAAAGAGCTAAGACCAGGAGCCGAAGAGTCAGGAGCCGAAGAGTCAGGAGCTGAAGAGCCAGGAGCAGGAGCCAAAGAGCCAGGAGCAAGAGCCAAAGAGCCAGGAACCGAAGAGCCAGGAGCAGGAGCCAAAGAGCCAGGAGCAGAAGAGCCAGGAGCAGGAGCTGAAGAGCCAGAACCAGGAGCCGAAGAGCCATCGAGCGAGGAGTCTGCAGGCGAGGAGTCAGCCGTCGAGTCTGCAGGCAAGGAGTGAGCCGTTGAGTCTGCAGGCGAGGAGTCAGCCGAGGAGTCTTCCTCTTTGACTGGGGCTGAGTCAGTAGGTCCTCTCCACTGTCGACCTCTGCCATGGCGGTGGCAGTACGGTCCAGGACCAGGCCGAGACTCCTCCTTGGACTCAAGACCCCCTTCAACATGGGAGACATGAGGGGCATCATCTAGGACCCCATTGGAGCAGGACACTGCAGGTACTGGAGAACCTGCAGATGATGGGGAGACCTCAATGGACAGAATCAGTTCAAGCGGACCAGTGACTGGTTTTGGTGTTGAGTGTCTAATAGACCTAATCTTTTTAAGGCTCTGGAGGTATTCAGGGATGGATATGAGACCAGGTATGGACAACAATAGTTTTTCAGCTAATGTGAGAAATAGATATGAATAGTCCAGGTTATCTTCAGCTGAGGAAAAAGTCTTTGTAGATTGGAGTTTATATGGTGGATGTCAGGAATATTTATCATGCCTGAAGAAGTTCCTGGGATGACCTCTGCTGGAGTGATGTGAAATTGTTCCGTTAACAGATCTTCATCTGTTCTCTAGACGAATGGGGGTAGGAGTGAGAGGTGATATGATTGAGTCCTGTGGGAACTTTGTGCGGGGGTGAAAGGCCAAGGTCCGCCCCCACCGGAAACCTGGAAGGTGAGGCGATGGAACCTGCCCCCATGGAGACACCAGGACCGGACTCGGAAGACTCAGTCTCACTGAGCTGAGCAGGCACAGCCCGGAGTGACGGCAAGGCACTGGACCCTGCCCTCACCGGAACCCTGGAAGGTGAGGCGACAGGACCCGTCCCCGTGGAAACGCTGGGACTGACCTCAGGAAGCTCGACTCCGCCGAGCTGAGTTGCAGGTGTCGAGACGAGCACTCCAGACCACTTCCGGGTTCATCTCTTGCCGCTCCGGTGGCGGCGATGAGGAAGGGGGACAGGGATGAAGCAGAACTCGTCCTCTATTTCTGAGTCCTCTCCCGATGTCCACCCCGAATAGCTGCACGGAGCTGGGAGTGAGGAGGGGGTAGACTCACGAGTCAGGCGGCCCATCCGGAGCCGGGACCATCTCTCCTCTTCGAGGACCAGGAGGGGAGAAGGCAGGATCTCCACCTCCCGGCAGAAGTCTCTTTGTGCCGGCACGGGTCGGGTCTGGAACCCGTCGCAGCGGAACACTGTTTCCTCCATCCGCATGGGCTCGAGCGGGCAGGTAAGAGCAAATTTCTGTCTGCTGGGTCGGGTCATACTGTCAGGATTCCTCTCTGAGGACAGGACAAAACCCAGTGGTGCAGACAGAGTCTCGGAGGCCAGGACATAATGTAAAAATAAACACTTTAATAATGAAATAAACAGCTGACGGGGCAGCAAACACTTACAGGACTGGGGACTGGTGAGACACAGGGGTATACCCGACGATGACCTGACAATGACAAAGACACAGACCAGGGCTTATATACTCACAGACAAAACAAGACAAATTACAAACACCTGGGTATAAGACAAGGACAAAACAGATCGGGATGATTAACCAGAGACAAGAGGGAGAGTAGACAAGGAGGGCCCGGCAGAGGGCATAATCCCTATAGGAGGATCCTTTGTGGCTGGTTTTAGAGACCATAGTACATTGTTGATGGCGTCCACTCGGACACCTAATCTTACCAAAATGCCAGAGCCTATGCAGGTTGCATGTGGTAAGTTTGGGACCACGAGGATCGGGTGGACCAGTTCTCATTGGTTCCAGTTCAGTTTCAGGTTAATGACTCCTTTCGCAGTCATTACTTGTGAACTGTTGGGATCTAATGGAAAGCGGAAATATTTTTTGATTAGTTCTAGACCCAAATGTTTTTGAACCAAGGTTTCATAGAAAGCTTGGCTGATTGCTGATTTATCTGTCCAAAGAGATAGTACGGCATCATCGGTGCGGGAT
This sequence comes from Hypsolebias antenori, assembly GCA_031762315.1. Classification (NCBI taxonomy): domain Eukaryota; kingdom Metazoa; phylum Chordata; class Actinopteri; order Cyprinodontiformes; family Rivulidae; genus Hypsolebias; species Hypsolebias antenori. The sequence goes on from JARVGS010003422.1 coordinate 4,910, forward strand.
CCTTGGATCTCTACACCTTTTACTACCTGTGGTAGGTAGTGTTCAGTGGGCTCTGACTGTTTCAGCTCGCAGAGGAGGCATTCTTGTGTCAGAGTTGGGTCCACTGGTTGGGTCTCTTCTGTTTCACATGTTTTCAAAGGATTACTTACTGGTTTTGTGTTCTCGGATGAGGAGTCCTTTCTGCCCTCTGCGGTACCTGCTGTTAGGCAGTCTGTGTCGTCAAGAGGAGGCAGGTCTATTGGCAGTGGTTTGCTCACTGTGGCCCACATCGTTTGTTTATCATAATCTATAATGGCGTCAAAGCGATTTATAAAGTCTTGGCCAACCAGAAATGGGAATGAGTCAACAGTAGACACATGTACCGGGTGGTATAGCGTCATTTTGCCAACCTGCATATGAACCATGGCTATAGCTGTTAGGGTTGTTCTCGTCTCTGCGAGACCCTGCATTTCTATAGCACATTCTGTGAGGGGTATTACTCTGTTAACATTGTTAGTGGCGGTCCTTAGCTCCTCGAACAGTCTGGCCGACATAATAGTTATGTTGGCTCCGCCGTCCAGGAGGGCTTCATGTGTGAGGACCCCTTCCATTGTGATTGACAGGTAAGCTTTCCTAGCTACTCCCTTTGTGATAAAGTTACACAGGATTCTTTTTGGTTTTGGCCAACGTTTCTTTTTACGTTTACCACTGTCTGTGTACCGGTAATCTTGGTTTAACTGAACTGTCAATGCAGTCACCTCTGTGCCTGCGTGTTCAGTTTGCGACGGGTTACCGTCGTCGACTTGTGAGTTCACCCCCCCCTTTGTCTGATGAGGGGCTGTCAGAGTCTGTAAGAACGTCTTGGTGCTTGTCAGCGACCGTGGCAACATTATAATGTGTGTCCTCCGACTCATTATCAATGATAGTGCTACACATTGCTCCAGATGGTTATCCTTATTTGTATTACTCAAACTTTCTAACAAACGACGTATTTCCTCTGTCTCATCTGAGTTCAGAGGTTTAGGGCATTTTTGCTGGAACTTTGGTGATTTTTTTTTTTTTTGTCTTGGACTGTTCTGTCCGAGATACGGGAGGAGCAGAACCTTGTTTCGGGGGTTCCTTTTCGGATCTCCCTTGGTTATATGGGTTACCTTGGTTCCCATATTTTTTATTCTTTGGACACGCACCCCACTTATGGTTATCACGTTCATCCACTGGGATTAGATTTAACCTCTTTGGATCTCTTTTGTTCCAACGTACACCTTCATTACATGGTTTGTTAGTTTGAAAAGACTGCTTTTTCTCACCTTTTCCCGGATAGGGAGCTGATGCTCTCATCCCTTCTTAGCGACTGGGATTTGACCATTTGACCTGGGTTCACCTCTAAGGGCATTTTCACTTGTGTATGCACATCAAAAACATTTACAGCGGCTTGTTTTATTTCTTTGATTTTTTTTTCTGTAAAATTAGCCACCATTTGTATGGATAGTTTTATGTCAGAGTGGAGATTCCTGATGAAAACAAAATTAAAACTTTCCTCGTCTTCCATGTCTGGTTAATTTCGGTTACCAAAATAAGCCCAGAAGATTCTATCATCATATTTCAGTGGGTGTTCGTTTTTTTCTTGCACCACCTCCACGGCAGCAGGATAGCCACTGAGCTCCCTATATTTCTTCATCTATGTTAAGTGTTTGTCTTCCTTGAAGGCCACCTCTGCCTTATAAACTTTAAACAGTTCTTGTAACTCTTCATGTCTTTCTTGTAACATCATGCACCGTTTAAATTAATGTTGTACATTTTTTGGACCTTCCATCATTTGTTTTGATTTTTGTTGTTGTTGTAAAAAACAATAAAAGTTGTTATGTTAGTGATTGTAGTTAAATGTTTCTTTTTGTAATTAGCAATGAGTTATTAAAATAATCAGCTTACTGGTTTCGTTTCTCTGCTGTATAATAAGTTTTTAATCATCAGAGGTACCTTTTTCAGGTTTTATCCTTAATGAAAATTATATAAGTAAATGCTTTTTTAGCTGTTTAAACTTATCAGAACTTATTTTTAAAACAGTTACTCATTAAACCAAGCGTGATTTTTGTTTTTCCTCAAATGCTTTAAAAAAGAAATGAATTAAAATGCAATGTTTTCACTAAAATAAATGCCTTAAAATTATGCTTTTTACAGTGTTAGAGAAACTGTTGTTTCAACATTGTCCAGCAGGTGGCTATATAAGCTTATGTTCTATTTCATATGAGCTACGCCCTTTAGAGCTTCACTTATTGGATATCCCTCTGTGTACAGCGCGTCCACTGAAAACCTTTTAGTCCACGCCCACCTACCATGTGGGCCCCACCCCGTGGCTATAAATTATGCTAACGCGGGAAGATCGTCTCCTTCCATCTTTCAGCCGTCCTGAAGATCTGTATGTCCGACATTTCAAGATTAGCATCATGGCTAAGTTATGCCCAATGTGCAAGACTGCCTACATCCTCGAGCCCGACGAGCATCCGATCTGCGAAGGGTGTCTTGGACCACAACACACTGCCCTCGACAACCCGTGCCGCCTGTGCAGCCGCCTTCCCCAGGAGGAGCGAGAGTGGAGGCTTGGTATTTTCGTGCCCATCGGGGCAGAAGAATGGCGGTTGGGGGATAAACCGCAATTGGAGACCTTGGCGGAGGTGAAGGAGACTCAGCCTCTGACCGAGGAAAATGATGACAGCTCGGGCAGTCCCCCAGAGTGTAAGGAATTCAGTGAACCCAGATTGATGCGAGACCCGGAACGAGACAAGACTCCACAAGATAAAATTTAAGTGTTTATTATGTACAGGTGTTTATTTACAAGCGGTCCTCTGGAGTCCCTGGGAAACGAACAGAAGGTCAGGTGGGTTGAAATGAAAGTAGGTCCTTCAATTAATCGTGTCTTATCTCCTCTTACAGGTTTGGACGAGTTGGGTGGCACGCTGAAGTTCATCCAGTGGAGTCCAGAGAATGGTGAACCAGCAGGCAGACCAATGGAGGTTGAGACAGGAGGGCTAGGAACTGAACTGAGGCAGCTATGACTGGACGGGATCCAAGGAGACAGGACACTGGAGGCACAGAGAACAAGGTAAGTAACTTTGCAAACCGAGAACAAACTGGCTGAGAGCATAAATACCATGGATAAGCACAATGCTCCAGCGAAGAGTAAAACTTGACTGCAGCCTTATATAGTTGAGGACCTCATCAGGGAGACGACCGACAGCTGTGGTAATTGGCGGCCATCTTGGAGAGGAGCTGCAGTCAGTAGTACCCTTACAGTTATATATTTTAAAGCTCAGCATTTCTCATGAATCAGACTGTTCGAACGTATCTTTTGACTACACAAACAAAAGCTACAAACTTTTCTGTAAATGATAAATAATAAATTGTGCTTCTTTGGGTGGTTGTCTGTGCACGTGACAACTCACACAGCTGAGTCTGTGCTGTGGTCTCTGCAGCACTGGCATGAAAACTCCCTGCTGCGACTTTGTCATTTGGGCTCAGTTTTCAATTCTTCAGGGACCCAACACTCCTAATGCAGAGCCATCAGTGACAAGCATTTCCCATCTACCTCACACTCTGACACACACACACACACACACACACACACACACACACACCAGGCAGACTTATTACTGACAAGTATTTCCCATTTACCCAAGAATGAAGCAAAATAACCATTTTGAGGACGTCCCTCCACCCTTTTAACCTTGCACCTTTATGTGCAAATGTACAAACAACACACACACACACACACACACACACACACACACACACACCTTCAGTCACCTCTTTTACTGCCTCTGCAGAGTGAAAGCAGCCTTTTCCCCTTCTAAGTTTTATTGGCCCTGTTCATCTCATCCATCCCTCATCTTCTCCTCCTGCTCATTTCTCTTCTGCTCCCATTTATTCCTCTGCTTCTTCTCTTCATCCTCCCTCCTCCTGTCACATTTAATTTCTATATTTTCACATCCCTCTTTCTGTCTAGGGAACAGATCTCAAAGCCTGATTTCTCATGCACAGATCTGATCCTGTCACAAGCACCTCTGCTATTTTTTTTTTTTCATTTCTGATAAAGGAAAATTAAAATTGAACACTCTCAGCACACAAAAGCAGATGAGCACTGTCGTGGTTGTTACTGTGGTTGTTACTGATGCATCATCTGTGAACGCCTTGCAATATCAAGACCATTAGGAAGGAAATGCATCAGTTAGGTGCTACATGAGATGACACAACTAATAACGCCTCAGGTTGACTTGATACATCATTATCTGACTGAACAGAAATTTAATTAAACAAACAAATAATTTGGGGTGGGGTTTTGTGTTCATTTATTAACAACTGCTACATTTAACAAAACAGTGATAGTTTAGATCTGACAATAATTTTAAAAAGTTTACTTCAGTGGTAGTTAGTGCCATGCTCTTGTAATCCTGAGGCTGCAGGTTTGGGCCCAGATTGAGTCAGAAAGAGCATTCATTGTAAAAAATAATAATAATAATTACATCTTTCCTGTGAGTTGTCACTATGGCAACCCCTGCAAAAGACAAACAACAATGTGACCCGTTAGGTGTTGATTAGATGTCACAAGTAGTTTAGTGTATTTCTTAGTTCATATCTTAGATCTTATTACTGTTTTTAATTTTACATTTTCTACTTTTGTTAGCTGTAACTGGGACCCTGTGTACACAGTTTTGTTCCACCACATGTACCACATGTGATGTGGATGACAATAAAAAAAAAACTTGACCTTGAGCTTGACCTTGATGATTCTGAAATTATGCACACCAGGTGTGTGATAGTGCTGTAATGGTCTGATCCTACACACCAGAACCCATTTTGTTTTGCCTTTTTGCTGAAAACTTTCATTAATTTATTGTAATTTGCTGTGTTTGTGTGCGTCTTTGTCTGTTAGCAAAATATGTTTTAAAACTCTGCAGAAATTTTTTTAAATAAAACCTTCAGAAATGTATTCTGTTCAATTCAGTGTATTTATAAAGCACCAAGTTACAACAGACGTCGTCTCAGGGCCCTGAACAGAAACATTCATAAGTAAAATAATAATTTAACATAATTTATCTGAGGAGCAGATTGCTCTGAGTTTAACTTCATCATAGAACTCTCATCTTGAGCAAGCATGAAGGCGACAGTGGAAAGGAAAAACTCCCTCATGAGGAAGAAACCTTTAGCA